>VZTV01087809.1:0-27290 GCA_013400875.1 Anhinga rufa | reverse complement strand
GAGAAATGATAAAAGCTTATTGCTTGGTCTCTGGCCTTTCTGTGCAAAGGCATGTGTACTGCCTTACCGATTCTGAGAGACTTTGTTAGGGACAAAAGCTTGTTAGGCACTTAGCAGCAATGGGGGCTCAGGTGGAAGGAGAAGAAAAGGCAGGGTTTGTATGTGTGTGTACAGGCTTTCCTCCATTCTTCAGGCAAGGATTTCAATTTCAGTTTGGTCTGTAGTTTTCTGGCAAATCAATGACTTTGACTGCAGCTGTGTCTGGTTTTGTCCAGTGGATGCCATGAAGCCTTCTACTGTATTTGAAATAGTTCCATAATTTTTTTAAAACTCTAACTGTAATCTTGTCTTTGGGGCCTCTAACAAACATTAGTATTCATACACAAAATAATACATGGTGTACACAACCTGCCTAGGCAAGAGCCTGGCCCAAGGCCAGGGTAAAAGGACCTAAAGTAGATTAACTGACCAGTGGAGAATTTCCATTGTAGGGAGCTTTAGATGTGTTTTGGCTGTCTTCTGGAACAAGCAAAACTAAGTCAGGACGTGGGATGAGGAGAAAAGACGTAGCAAGAACTTCTCTGCTGTAGGGGAACCATCAAACTGCTCTTTGCAAAAGGTGAGCAAATTCAGAATAATTGTGGAAC
Organism: Anhinga rufa; assembly: GCA_013400875.1. Lineage (NCBI taxonomy): Eukaryota > Metazoa > Chordata > Aves > Suliformes > Anhingidae > Anhinga > Anhinga rufa. The sequence goes on along the minus strand of VZTV01087809.1, from coordinate 26,643 downwards.
TGCTTTAAGCCCAGCCTGTGCTCCTAGTAGAGCACAGGGCTGCTCTGACTGCAGAAAAGATTGGTCTTTGAGCCAGTCTGAGGGTCACACCAAATATTCCCAAATAAAAGATCCTAAAAGGTTCACTCTACATATCTAACCAGAACAGATTTGTAGTTTTCAAGATGGGTAGTACTTAATTTCGCGTGATATAGTTCCTTCTGCCTTTTTTGAGTGTAAGTCAGAATACAGTCTCGGGTCTAAAATATATAGCATTTTTCCTTGCGAAGAAGTTTGTCTGCGGATAGTGAAGCTGTCTTTGTTTAGCTTTGCTATTTAGTTTATGAAAACTTGTTTGATGTTTTTGTTTTTCTGCTCCTGCTGCAGAGCTTCTTTTTCTTTAAGCTACAAATACGGTAGCATTGGAGTTAGTGTTGGAAAGTGTTCCTACTTTTTCTGCATTTGAGCTTCCATTTCAGAAATAACAAGATCAGGATAAGAACATTTCCCGGATCAACACATTCCTCTGGGTTGTCATTACAATGACAGAAGAGAGATGTATAGTGAAACTTCATTTCTATGTGCTGTATGTGGTGTCATTCTGTTAAATGATATGAATGGGAGAATTATCCCAGTGGATGTCTGTTATGATCCTTCTCTCTGGAAAGGTCGTTGATAATTGTTGTTTATCGTTTTGGAGAGGATTTGTTCAAATATATCTTGAGTATTCATTTTCCATAGATTTGTGTCTAGGGAACTTAAAAGTGACAACGAAAAGTGCATGGTAGAAAATAACTGTTTGCCCAAAAGCAATTTTTAGTATTTTATAAGTGAAGGAAGAAAAGAAGAGGGAAAGTCCTTTTTCATTATGCCTTTCCCAAGTTCAGCTCTTTAATTCCTGCCTCAAACCCTCCATTTCTGTCCCTCTGTTCCCCTAGTCCAGGTTAGGGACAAGAGAACCTCTCACTTGGTGAAAGCTGAGGAAAGCTTGATAGCATTCATAAGAACTTCGCAGCCCAAGCGTTTTCCTTAGTGTGCATAAAGTACTTTCTTTTTTTCTGTTTAATTTTTTTTGTCAGTTTTTAGGTGTTTTGACTGAATTTTTGAAGTTCTTTACATCAAAAATGCTCATGTTTGTTTTTACAAGCTCTTAGAAAAATACAACCAAGGGTAAGGAAAAAAATGTATAGTTTCTTCAGACTTCTGCTATATTGTGATAAGAGTATAATTCAGACTAAGGTTTGATTTCCAATCTCATTTGTTTGGCTGCACAAACTTGTATGTCATATACATATCACAGAAGATTATTGCGCCTCAGTGCAGGGAAATTTCTTTCCAGAAAGAAATGTAGATCTTATTGTGGCATCTGACGGGAATTTTAGGCCAGTTTAGAGTAAGAGGTAAAATCCCTCTTCAAGAGCAGCATACTTGACTTAATTTTATATGTCATCATACTTCTGTATAATGCCATTGGGACTGTATGCAGGAAATTTGAAAATGGAATTGGGTCTCTTAATTTGGGAGGATTTAGAAAGAACTGAAGGAAAGACAGGCTCTGGTTGTGTTTCATTTCAAGGTTAGAACAAAACTACTGAATGCTGAATTAGATGGAACCTTTTTCCATGCAGAGAAGATCTGGTGATCTAATTACTAGATCACTCCTGGTGTTCTGCTTTTATTTGGCCATTAACTGTTCAATACACCTTCATCTAGGGTGAAAAAACCCCAAGAATGAATCTCCTGTTACAAGAAAGGGAGTGTTTTTGATGCTAGCTCACTCTCCTGTTGATATAATTACATGCCATGAACACAAGCCTTTTGTCATTTTGGAGTTGCTGATTTCTGGATTCACCGATAGACTTGCTTGATTTTTTCAAAAACTCCTTGAGCAAGGAGTGAGAGTTGGTTTGCAAACTGTTGTGTTTATGGAATCTCAGCATCCAGTTTATGAATTCCGGTTCAGTTGCTTTAGCATGGGACACCTCAGGCAATGCTGTTGGAGCTGGGAGCAGGAGTGACAGATGACCGTGAGCCTCAATGGTGTCCAGTTAAGTGGGAGCAACTGGTGCTGGAGTCTTAGGAAAAGAGGCTTCAGCCTAATTACTCTGCAGGGAAAGCAGTGGGAACATTCAGTATTTTTCCAGAAGCAGAATAAAGAGAGTTTGTAAGTAAGACCCTGGGGAATTTGCTGAGCTTTGGGAAGCTAGGCTGACTTCTGCTGGAAAGAAATTTGCTTTGCTTGACTGTCCAGCCTAGGAGGAAGGACATGCCCCATGTGGGTGATAGGGCAACATGATGTGGTTCGGTAGAGAAGTCATATGTGGGGAAAAAACGATCCCATATTCTTGTTATGTTTCTGGTTTCAGTGTAAACGTACTTCAGGGAAGGGAAGCAGAGAAACAAGTCTAGGTAAGGTAAAACTGATTGTGTTAGCTCTGAACTATAAATCCTGAGTGCCTAGAAGAACATGGTTCTGGGAAAGACTGTGATTTAGATAGCATGGGGTCTTTAGTATCTTTGCGTGCCCAGATCACGTTTCTTTGAAGAGCTAAATGACAGGAGGGCTATCCCAAAACTGTGTGCACACAAGCCAGATAACAAGTAAACACTGCCTGCTGAAGGCTGCTTAGGGACACCCTGGCTGAATGCATTTGGACCTGAATGCGGTCAGCTTACTGAACGTCTAGCTGGGAAACTCTGCCCGAGCTTTTTGAAAATGTGTAAAATACAGTGTCCAATTCAGATCAATTCCCTTAGAAAAAGGTAGGGAATTTTCCTGCAAATTCTGTCTTTAATGATACAGATGGAGACTGTATGCTCACAGTGCCTAGTCCTGAATACACGCTTCATCAAGAGTTAGGATAAGCACTTTCTTTATGGGTAACCCAAAGCTATTCTCCTAAACTAAGAACCAGATAGAAGGATGTTTGTGTTTGTTTGTTGTATACTAGATGTAAATCTGTAACAAATGGTCTGCAGACCCTGTTAGTTCCTGCTGTGGCTCAGAGATCTGGAATCCCTTCTCAAGTGTGCATTTGCCAACAAGTAGGGCTTCCATAGCGTAAAACCCATCAATCATCTCCTTGTATATATGCAGTGTGCGGCAGAGCCAACAGGGCATGAAAATCTAGACTGCCATCTTTTGGAACTAGAGGAGGTAGCAAAAGAGGCAGTATATTTTCTGAGAACCTCTGTGTATGAGGATGTCATTGCAGCCTTCATATTTTTCTTTTTTTTTTTTTAAACTGTCGTATGTGTCAGCTTCTAAGATGTCTAGTAAACTACATGCCCATGCGTCCTAGATACTGTTGATGTCTTTGATGTCGCTGAGAAAATGAGGAGGTAGTTTGGATCTTGAGAAAGAGTAGCCTGAATTCATCCCGGGTAACTTTTAAAGAGTTTAACAAGGCTGTCTATTCTAGAAACATGTCACCCAAGTTTCCTTTGAATGAAGAGAGGCAGATACCTTTTATAGATACCTTTATATATATATATATATATCCTAGCTATCTTAGCGTTGCTGAGATCTTCTGAAGATACCTATTTCTCTGTGTTGACTGGACGAAGAAGAGTTTAGGGTGGTTGCATACTCAGTTCAAGTCCGTCAGCTGGGAACAACATTTAAGTGCAATCTCTCTTTGACAGTGTGAGGGAGGGGTGGTGAAGAGCAGCCTCTTTCCAGCCTTTCTTCACCAACTATATACTGTTATGCAAGAATCTGAAAATAGATGGACTACCTATACAACTGAGGTAGCTAATGATCAACCTTCAGCTGTGTGGACAAAAGGAACAGGTGGGGGTCTAGAAGAAATGCTGACTGTCCAGGGCCTATTGCAAGTAGAAGCAAGAAAGAAAAGGGAGTGGCTGTAACTAATTCATGCTTTCTGACAGTCTTTGAAGGTACAGAGCAGACAGCTGAGTCCTGAGCGGTGAAGTGACTACTTCCCTGTAAACTTGCTGGGTGACTTTGGAGAGTGACTTTAAGGGCTGAAGAATGATATGCTCTTGTTCAGGTGCTTTAGGTCTGCCCAACTCCAATGGAAGAGGTGACGACTCCATTTTGAGCAAGAGTAAGGAAGGACATGTCACTGATTTGTTACAGTCCAGAGAGGTAATTTACCTCTTGAGTGCACTCAAAGGTGCACTGTAGAGGAGAATAAATGAAAAAAAGAGGGTACCTTTGCTAGGTGTGCAGTTAAGAATTTGGGTGTAACTCTACAGAGGGATCAGTACTATGCATATATTTCATATTGCAGTTGGAATTTTTTAAAAGAAGCTCGTTAGCAACTTATAATAAAGTCAAGCAAATTACACTTTTGATCATTTAACTACTAATATTTTATTGAAGAACATTATTCACTAAATATAAATGTACTCTGGGCAGTACTCATATATGATTAACAATTAATTCATATAATCACTGCATAAAACACAGAATAAGCATTACTTCAGTGCGTGAAGTTCACTGAGCATAATGCTATTGGTGTGTGATCAAAGCACATGCCTTCCATGCTTCTCGTGTGTCTTTCTGTTCCTCCTAAGTAATATCAGGTATGTGAACTGGAAATTGTTTTGCTTCAAGTTAGTAACATTTGTAGGGCCCAGTGCCTCTGGAGGACCTCCCTGAGACAGACTCCAAGCAGCTTGTGTCCACAAGTTCAAGACTCTCTGCTGGCTCTTTCCTTTAGAGTGTCTGGCCTCCTTTGTATTTGCTAGCAGGCATTATATCAACTCAAGGTTATTTCTGAGTAATTTAAAGTTCATTAGAGAAAATCATAAGAAAAATAAATTGGTCAGGAAACAAATACTGCTGGTCCAAAACTCTGTGATGCATGTAGGTAGCTAGGAGGTGGGTATAGGTTCAACTATCTTAATTTAAGGTGTAGAAAATTGCCTCTGGGATACATCTTACACTGATATTTTAGGAATGACTTTGAAGGCCATTCTCACATAATTGGAGCTGAGCGAACACTTTTTCTACCATGTACTTTATACCTGGTAGGAGTTTCTGCTGTCCTAGTCACAGGTGAAGCAGGACTTTTCTGGAAATCAGGCTCATCTTTTCCGCTGGCCTGGGAGAAGTGTAGAAGTCTGAAAGAGGCAGCATGGGGCTGATGCTGTCAGCCTGCCCTGTGCTTAGGGGTAGCTCACTCGGTGAGGTGCAGGACCCAGGAGGGATGGGCTGGGGGAGGTAGGGGTGCCCTGAGATCAGAGAACCCCCAGGATCAGGCTTGCACTGGGGCTGAGGGAGTAACATCTAAAAGGAGTTTCCTCTTAACTTCAAACAGACGCATTCTTCTTTAGCTGCTTCATCTGTGTATTTTCCTTTGTTGTTTGATTTCTGACAGTGGGATATTGGCCTAGTCCTGCACAGCAATTCTGGTGCATTGTTAAGATGCAGAATGGGAAAATCTCTTTAAGAATCAGTATTAAGAAATGAAATATTAAGCTCTGTTCCAAACTAAAATGAATTTGAGAGAGCTTTTTCCTGTCTTTCCCTCTCTGTAAAGAAGCCACTGTTTTTCAGTGGCTGGGGCTTGTAATTTTGTGAACATTTGTAGATGACAGGACGCTGCCTGGCTGTGATGAGTATCCCAGGATGCTGACATGTTGCGTTTCGGTGTCGGTTTCAGCAACAGGGAGAGAGTTGAGTGGGTTCAAGGGGCGCTATGTTTTGTGTGGGGTCTCTGAGAATTGTGTGAGTGAAAACTAGCAAAAGAGGCAGTAACAGGAATATGCACTAGTGGTATTCTAGCTAGCCTACCATATTTTTAATGTCTTTATTAGGTCTGAAAACTTTAACATGTGCTTGTTTCAGTCTGTGTTCTGAGCCCCCCACATCTATTATATGCCACGGAGGCTATTAAAGCTTAGCTTAGCTCCCAGTATCGTTCCCCAAATTACTATAACTTACTTTTTGGCTGAGGGCACTTCTGAGAACTAATCTGTGATATGTTTACTTTGGCTGGAGGAGTTAAAATGCTTTAAAGAAGAAAAAAATTAAAAGCTTCCCAAATGTTCCCACAGCTTTGCTTTCTGCTCTTATTATGCTAATCTGATTGATTTTAATGTGAGGGATTCTTTTGCCCTGGGTCCTATGTAGTCTGCAGTGTCATAAAAGGTATACCATTTACAGCAAAGTAATGTTGACTGCCTTGTAACTTAGAAAATCTGAGGTTCTCAGCTGGAAGACTGCACTGCATATGAGTGTCCATTTTTTTTCCTCTTACTTTCCTGCAATGTAAGAAGTCACCACATTTAATGTCTATGAGGTCTGACCAAGATGTCTAAGAGGCTTTCTAAGTGAGCAGAAGCTTAAGAAGTGGAAAAGGATCTACTTTCACATTCATTTTTTTTGGTCTTTGGAAAAATAATTTCTTATATGCCTCATTGGTTATTACCATCACTTAGTTAACAGCTAAACTAATGTACCGTTAGAATTAATTGTCCTGTCTCTACTTTATCTTTCTGGGACAAAGTGTTTAAGAAGTGACAGTGAGATATTTGTCAGCATTTGGGAAGTTTCATTTCTTTGTTCTGTGGTAGACAAGTTCATACCTCTGCGCAGCGCAACCATAGAGACCGTTCTTGCCTATTTTGTGGACTTCTCTTGGAAAAGACCACACTATGTTCATGATAATTCAAGGGGTAATGCAGATCTCTCCTCCAATGTGCTTCTACAGTTCTTGCAAGCGTACCTAGAATTATAGTTAAGAATCTCTGTTTCTTTCTGCTCCCCAGTTCGTTCAGAGAAATTCCAGTGGGTAATAATTTACCTTGAGGCTTTGTGGTGAGTGGTTCAGGTAAGTAGGTTCCTTTCTGTGGCCACATGTATTTAATGTATAGACAAAGGGGGTGAAGGAGAGTGTAGCTTGGGATTCACTGATGCTGTGGTGCTGATGATATGCTGTGGTGCTGATGATATGCAGGCCTGCTGCCTTCATGCTGGACACAGCTGGTAATTTCCTAATGTTTGGCTGGGGCCTGGGCTTGGATGAAAGGGAGCTGGCTGTAGCTTGGGCCAGATAATTTGGAGATGCTAATGGCTCGTTTGTTAAAACAAGTAGAGGGCTTGGCAGAGAAAGAGACACTTTCTTTTGATCTCATCTCACCCCTCCCCTCCGCTTTCTGACTTTGCCCACTGTTCACCCAGAGGGTGTTCATTTTGTGGGTGCTCTTTGGAGTCCTTATGGACACTGGTCACGAATGGCCATTTCCATTTTGTTTTTTTTTTCATGATCACAAGTGTTTCTTATGAAGATGGATCTTACTGTCATTGTATACATTTCCATTTGGTGCAGTCTGGCTTGTTGCAGTGGCCTGCCCACAAGCGTATCTTTGCAAACCACTTAAGAGAGAGAGAAAGAAATGTCAGCTGTTGTAGGCTATTGGCTGCCAGTTACTGATTTGGGCAGTTTGGCATGAACACATTTATGTCTGTGGTTAAAAGCGAGCTCTAGATTTCTTTTCTCTGCTGGCTTAGATTCAAGGGGCTTTACATAGAATAGTGTAGCTTTACATGTGATTTATGGCTGGAGTTCAGACTGCAGCTTTCTCACGTGCATTTGTAACAGATGAGTTCTGCCTATATATATGTCTTTAGCATGTTAGTCTAGATGGTGTGTACACAAGGCTCCTGCTTTAGGGCCATTCTTTCTGCTCCCTATGCAGAAACCATTATGCACTGATCATGTTTCCTCACTGAGAGATGAGTTGCAGAAGTAAGTGAACTTTCTAATTACAAGATTATGGCTTCTGTTATGACAAATAAGTATCTCGTGTTGCTTCTTGAAGAAGGGAATGCTGTACTCGGATTTTCTGGCCGTCTTCAGTAGAACTGCCACAGCAAAACAATTTGAGGTTAGGTATTTTAAGCTGTTTTATCAGTGTGACCAACACTGGGTTTAGTGCTGTATGAAGACAATTTCTTACAGGATAGTCAGACCTAAGTCAGACTAGTTCTAGAAGAATTTTAAAGCATGCAACACGAAGATGATTTTTTTAATATATGTATATAAAAATATATATAGTACATATATTTTTACTCACTCCATATCCACTAACTCCAATTTGGAGACATACAGCTGCATGTTTTACAAGCTGTAGCTTCCATTGTCAGCCAGAAGTAGGAAACATTATGGAAGTGTCAGTGGGATGGATAGCTGTGGTCAGGTCTGCATTTGGGTGGAGCAGGTGAATTTCTGGGTGAAAAGATATTTCTGGCCACTATTCATAAGCGAGATGTCCAAGCGTAGAGATATGAATTTGAACATGCACCAAGAGGCACGGGATCTCATTTAAAGTGCTGCAAACTTAGTTAAAATACGCCCATTGACAGCTCTTGCCATCTTGGGTTCAGCCCAAGATGTACACAATATACTTAGAAAGGTAGCTATTGTTTCAGTAGAAGACTATTTGATACCCACTTTATATTTAAAAAGATTAAAATGATTCTCTAATGAACGGCAATTAGAATATTATAATTACTATTTTAATGAAGTTTTTCTTTTAAATTAACAGAAACGGTGCTGTGTTATAAACGTGGTTTTGGTCACTTAGTAGGGATGGAAAAAATCCTTTCATAGAACTTTCTTTAGCTGGCAATTTGCGAGGGTTTGGGTTTAGGTTTTTGGGTTGTTTTGTTTTTTGTTTGTTTGTTTGATTTTTTTTGTTTTGTTTTAATAATGTATATGCATCATAAAGGGGTCAAAATAAACTGTAGTTGAAATATTTTTGTTTCCAGGGTGTTTCTTTCCTCATTCATTTTTATGTGTTCACTCTTTCATATGCCCTTAATTGAACTGTGTTATTTAAAAAATTTGTATCACTTTATAGTGGAGAATTTGTTCTTATTGCAGTTTGGGCTTTGTCATTTCACTTAGCACTTTTCCTGGGAAGTCAGAGTGTTAAATAAGTGTAGAAAAGATTTGCTGTACATCAATTTTAATTATCCTGAAAGCACTACACAGTTTAGGTCTATGAACACATGTACAGTTATTTTAAGCATGGAGGCAATTCTGCTGAACTTGATTGAATCTGTTTTCAAAGTTAGAGGAATGAATAGGAGTTTCTAAGCAGTAAGTGCACAGACCCTCACTTGTCTCTGAAATTTACTATTTCCACAGTGTGGCTTACTAAAGTAGGGGTGTATTTTCTTTTAAACAAACTAATAGGAAAAAAGTTAGAGGGAAACAAGGTCTTCTGGTAGCATGAAACCAACAGTTGGAAAGATGTGGTGTGTGGTCCATTTTACAGCTGATGCTCCTTCTGTCCACAGCTGACGGCAGCAGAACAACAACAAAATCTTGCTGCTTAAATTTCATGATTTATCTGTAGCGATCAGCTTTTTTTGGTTAGTAAATCGCACTAGCTAATAAGAGTTTTTAATATATGATACTATATTTTAATAGCTATCTGGTGTAACTATTCAATTATATTGCCCATTAAACTTTCTTACTAATTACTGAAAATTTTATTCTGAAAAGGTGATTCCCCACCCCCATCTCCTTTTGTCTCTAGGAAAGCTTTATTAATTTCAACAAAGAATTGCTAGTGATGTTGCTTCCATTTCACAAATAGTTTGGAGCTCCTTTTAGTAGGGGCTCTGGGTGTTTCAAGAAGCAAAGACATTAAAAAATAAAGAAGAGTTGGGTTGTTCAGGGAGAAAGGAGAAGAAACAAAATAGGAACATTGAAAATAAAGGCAAACATTTAATAGATCTCAGGGAATAAAAATATCCATATGTGAGGTGTGGGGAAAAAAAAAAACATGATTAAGAGAGAAGAGAAAGAAAATAACAAAATAAAGCAACCTGCTGTGCATTTCCCTGGAATTTATACAAAGAGCCCTAAGTAATGTCTGCAAAAGCAACGTTTCTAACATATTGTGATGGAATTTGGGGCATTTTTGTTGTATGTTTGTTGGTTTTTGACTGACTTCTTACAATGGAAAAACACAGTTTACCAAGGATTTTTCTCCAGTACTTCACTCAGGAATTCCATGTTCATCAGGGGAAGATCTATTTCTTACAACAAGTTTTCTTCATTGGAGAAGTGAGAATGATGCACCTGGTATTGCAAACTTATGTTAGCATGTAATAGCCATATTGAGCAGAGCAGAGGCTTAGTAGTCCCTGCTAAATCCCCAGGAACTTACTTTGTTTGGGGAGCTGGCAAGAACTTTTACTAAGGAGGCACTGGTAAAGATCAGCATGTTGTTCACACTATGAAAGCACTAAAGATGTGATGGTCCCTAAGCACCATCAAACAGAAGATGGGATCCTTGTGTCATGGAATAGCCAAGAGTTCCTCTGGCTCTGCTTTGGGGAACAGAGAGAGCCTGATACCCAGCAGGTATGCAGTACATCAGCACTGTAAAGGGCACTACTGCAAGTAAACCCTTATACATGATAATGCAGCAGGGCTGTATGGAGAGGACTTTTTGTTTCAAATACCATGGGGCAACTGCATTTTTGCACAGAAAGAAATGACAAGATATTTTTTTTTCCTAGGGCCCTTCTACTCTTCCTACCCTCTGTGTTCTCCAAGCGACGCATCTGTGCCAGGCAATTTCCACACAGTGACAATTGTTTCCTTGCAAATTTCAGATACTCTCCATGAAAGAACCATTGCGACTTCCTCTTTTAATCTTGTTTTGCATCCCAACCCTCTCCCTGCTGAGAAACATGTCCCTCCTGTTTCGCAAGGTCAGACTATGGTACCACAGTTGCCTATTTTTCCTTTGAAGAGACCATGATTATGGTTAAAATTGTTAAAAAACATAATTTAGAATCATCAAGCAGAGCCAAATTTGATCACCTGATTGTGGGGGGCATAATCCAGTATTAGATTTTTTTTTAAAAAATACATTGAGATAATAAGGCATATTATTGATAACCAGTATATTATTAATAATTATACTCCTGGCATAAATCCAGAATGAATTTTGCAAGATGCAGAAGCTTTCTTTCTCCAAGCAACCTGTATTCAGCCATCAATACTTTCATGATCTCTATGGAGGTATATCAATAGATACATACCTGGTCTGTTTGGTAAATTCTTTGAACAAGTTCCTTGTTTCTTGGTAACATGCGCTGCCAGAGGACTGTCATAAAAGTACGCAAGCTATTAGCCTACCTGTCTGTCACTAACATCCTACGATTAAAACAGACCGTATGCAACACAAAGGTAAATTAAGCCATGCCTTAGGATCTCCAAGTGTATGCAATATGGAGAACAAAGTAATGAGTCTTCCAGCACTGTTTAGAAAAGCAGAGCTTTATCAGTGCTGCCACTGGCATCAGTACAGCAGCTGTTTGCCCTTTTCCTCAGTCTTTACACTTAATATCCAGAGCACACAGGGGAGAGAACAGTATCAACTGTAAAATGTGTGACATATCTCTGGGACAAGTGGAGAAGCTTCAACAATTAAATGTTTAGTGGCCTCTTGGTGGCATTACAGGAGGAGCCTTCATGGCCTGTAATCTCCTCTGCAAAGACAGAGGAAAGGAAGGTTGTGGTGGGTTGACGTTGGCTGGCACCCAGGTGCCCACCCAGCTGCTCTCTCACTCCCTCTCCTCAGCAGGACAAGGAAAAAAATATAAGATGAAAAAATCGTGGGTTGAGATAAAGGCAGCCTAATGAAGAAAGGCAAAGGCTGCATGTGAAAGCAAAGCAAAAAGATGTACTCTCAGCTTCCCATCAGCAGGCGATGTCCAGCCACTTTGGGGGAAGCAGAACCCCAGTACAGATAGCGGCTGTTTCAGAAGACAAATGCCTTAATAATGAATGGCCCCACTCCTCCTTCTTTCTCTTAACTTTTGTTGCTGAGCACGACATCATATGATATGGGATATCCCTTTGGTCATTTGGGGTCAGCTCTCCTCTCCCAACCTCTTGCCCACCCCCAGCCTACCAGCCCTTGGAGGGTGTTGGAGAGACAGCCAGCCCTGATGCTGTGTGGGCACTGCTCAGCAGCAGCCAACACGTGGGTGCCTTACCAACACCCTCCTAGCCACAATCGCAAAGTGCAGCACTGTGAGAGCTGCTATGGGGAGAGTTAACTCCAGCCCAGCCAGTCCCAACACAAAAAGGAAAGAAATCCTTCCATGAAGAGGCAAAAGAACAGAGAAGCTGTCCTTGCATGGACAGAAAATAGTAGTAACGGTACCAAAGAGGCATCGGTCTACAGAAGCAGCTTGTGGAGTTTTGCGGAGAAGGACAGTACTAGTAGTGAGTATGTGAATGCAATCCAGCACTAGTATAGCCATGTTCTGCAGTCTTCACAAGGCAATTTTTATAAGAAGTCAATCACTGTGCAAGCTTTACAGCAGATGTGCAATACTTTCAACATTTGATGCCCAGAGCTAATAATGATTGTAAATTCAAAGACTTAAACTTCTGCAATTAATAATGAAGGCTCCTGACAGTACTGTTCACCACCCTAAAGAAAAGTCAGTCAAAAATCCTACACTTACAGGTACTTGTGATCAACTAGCACAAACATGAGCAACATGTTCAAGAGTCGTCTGGACAGGGTGCCTGGGCCATCTTGTTTAGACTCTGCTCTTCCTAGAAAGGTTGGACTAGATGATCCCTGAGGTCTCTTCCAACCTGTGATTCTGTGAACATTTTAAAATGTGGTACTGTATATATGTGGAATAAAGTTTGAACAATTCCTTGATGTGGTTAGTTACTACAGGAAAAATCTGCATATATTTATTTGTGTGGTAAGTGGCTCTATTACTCATGCTATTTCTTCAGTGAGTGATTTTTTTGACTAAAGTGCCACAGTTTCATAAAATGACCCATCAACTTATAATAAAATGCCCTTTTAGTAAGTTACTGGTGAAAGGATGTACACAGACAGTAATGAAAATCTGCTAGGCTTCATAACACAAGTTTTCATTTCCGTTCTTTCAGTCTGTTGCAAAGTTTCTAGACAGGACATCTATAACAGGGCCCTGATAATTTGTTTAGGAAGCTGCCTTTGCTAATTTAACATTTTTTTTTTTGCACAGTATCTTGTATTTCTATATCCTACTTCATTAATGAGGTTGAAAAATACTGCTATTGCAAATTAATTATGGGTCAGCAGCTGCTAATTTTACAAGGCTCCACCATTTCCTTCTCAGCTTTGCAGACATGCTCATATGTCATTCTGTGGCTGCCCAGTGTAGATGTGAATATCAAATAGAATCCAGAATATTGGTTTTTTTCTTGTATCCAAAAGCCTAGCCAATGGTTCCACTAAAATTTGGAAGGATAAATTAAGTATTCTAAAAATGAGCGGTTGTATGTATAGCCATCTTGATAAAAGCATAACAGTTGTGAGTTGTTTTTTTTTTGGGGGGGGAGAGGGGGAAGAGGGGGTGAGGTGTGGAAATCCTAGCACTCATGGATGTGTCCAGACTGTGTAAATGAGAGAACCTGGTGTGGTAAGCATGCTGTTGAGAAACAACCTATGTTTATGAATGGTGATTCATGGTGTTGGTCACAAAAAACATCTCAGGGCACATCAGTGACCTCAGGAGAATCAGAAACCTCTCTCTGTTGTCTCCCCACCAATTCTGTAGGTACTTAAAATTTTTGCCAGTTTTGAGACTGGTGGCAGTGACATTTTCCTTACTGCAAATGATCTCTTTTGGAGAACAGTCCCAGCACTAGGCTGGGTAGCTACTGACCAGGCGTGACTGCCAGAGGGGAGAGTAGAAATCTTTTGGAGGAACACATTTATCCATATTGAAAGAGAATTTTCTCCCTCCCACCACAGTTTTGAGGTAAGATCCACAAAGATATCTAGAAGCAGTTATTCTGCAATGTGTCTCCCATCTCCATCATTTACCTCCCAGCCTTCCAAATTCATTTTGGCCTCAATATACAGCTGCCAAGGGAGAAATGAAATGCAAACTGTTGTTTCTCAACACTCAGCTTAGGTTTCGTCAACCTGGAAGCAGCAGTTTCCTGAAAGAGGCTGTGCCAGGGAAAGTTAATCTTGCCCTCTTCTCGTGCACCTTTTTCTAGAGGAGTTAAGAAACGTTGCAGCTTCTGCCACTGCTACGTGACTGATTGCAAATATAATGTATTAGTGACTGCTAGGGTTGGTGAGTATAGTATTTCCTCACTTAGTTGGTGTCAGTTTAAAAATGCTGCTGTGATGCACAAAGAGAAAGAAAAAGCTGTTCATGAAATGTTAGGAAAGAATCTGGAAAATTAGCTACTTTGACCAATGTGGTTCATAGCTGTGGGTTCAGTGGGAAGCTGGTGGAAGCCAGATGTGTGGATTTATTTAGAAATGTTTCTTCTACTACAGCTAGAGCATGAGAAGGAGGGATGAGAGAAGAGGAAGCCCAGCAGACCTCTCCTGGAGACAAGCCCAGGAACCCCCCCAGATTTCTCCTTCTGGCCTTCTGAATCTGAGAGTCTCTGCGCTTGTCTACATACTACCTTACAAAAGATACCTCATGCCCTTGCTAGGGTCTTCATAATGAAGTGTCAACAGGAAATGTATCTAAAGTGTACTGGGATTTTTTTTTTTTTTTTCTTGGGTTTCTGGGAAGACCAAAGCTCAAATCTGCTTTTGTGAGAAGTTCAAAGGATTAATAAGGCCATGTTTCTTGTTTTATTTATGGGCTTGGTATGAGTTGGAGCTCAGTTCAGCAAACTTGTAGGTGTATTGCTGGTTCTAGACACTCTCACTGATGATGTATCTCAGGTTGCAAACTACCTCAAGTGTATACGGTAAGATCCTATTAGAATTTTAGGCCGTTTTTAAACACACACATCTTTTGGCCTGAATGAACTTTACATGAAGTTGCACTTCATGAAACTTTTTCATCTGGCAGCTGGCTATTTTCATGATGCCTTGGTGATGTGGGTTTATCGAAGACCTTGAATAGTGCAACCTGATGCTTCTGTAGTTCAGCTGGCAGGAGTGGGAGCAGGCAGTTCCAGTCTCTGCCACAAACATTTCTTCCTGCTTAGGGTGGTGATTTCCTCAGTCCTTGCTGGTAGGCTTTCTTACCTTTTTTTATAGCAAATGGTACTCTGTACAGAAGCAGTCCTGTGCTTAAAGCAGAGAATAAGGAGTCGTGAGGGTTCCAAAACCAAACTGTTGGGTCCCATTTGTCTACTGAGTAGATTTGCATATCTTCCAGAAACCTCCTCCAAAATACATCCATCTTCACATCATTTTCGTTTTTTGTACATCTGTCTATCATGAATGAGCTCAATATTAATTGAAAGTCCACAAACCCACTGTTGATTCCAACAGAACACTTTTTCTTCCCATGTGTACAGTGTAGCTTTTATCTTTTTTCTCCTATTCTGTTCTCAAAAAAAAATTGTAGCCAGAAAAAGTAGCTATAACTAACATTGCAGCTTTGCCTAAACTCAGAAAAGCAAAGCAGGAGTTAAAATTGAAAATTGTGTCTTATAATTAACTATTCAGCTCATTTTGTTGTTGGTGATTACATTAGTGTCCAAGAAAGTGTGTGATCTCATATGTGTGATCTTATACATTATGCATGCTATGGCCCTTAGGCATAATAGGGTTAGTTGAGGACAGTGTGTCAGATGTAGTATTTGTCATTACCTTTCATTTGCCTAGTTGCATGCTGTTGTGGATTTGTTTTGAACTTTTAATACTTGAATGTAGATTTTTCTCTGACTTGGTGACTTTTTTTTCTTTAAATACCCTTGGCATGCTTTATTTCCCTGCCATTTTCAAGAGCTGAAATGTTTGCTGTTAAATGCAGTTTGTCTCCAGTTTTGATTCTTCTTTAAAGAAAACAGTGTTAAAATGAATGGTACGAATTCAACTATTTGCTTCTCTTTTGTAAATGCCGGTAACGTGTGTTATTAATTACATTGCTATTGTATGGTAAAAGATTCTTTTTTTTCTTCTGTTCAGTAACTCTACCTTCTGTTGTGTAACTGTTCCATAAAGGTCATCTTTTTACCAGACAATAATCTTAAATGTCATGCTTTCCAATATGCTTAACCACTTCATATCTAGATATATACTTGGTGGAGCAGAGCACTTTGCTATATGAGTTTTGGAGTCTGGCAAAGTAATTTAATTCAAAATAAATTGAACTTCAGTATTCTTCTTCCTGTGCCTGTACCTTGCTACTTTGATACCATCAGCCAATGTTAATAATACATATAGTTGATCCCTGTTTTCTGTTTATAAATGTGGCTGACGTACTTTATACCAAAAAACAGTGCTTAACACAATGGCAATGATTTAACAAAAAAGAAACACTTTATGCCTGAAAGCGGTTTGCCTTCTCTTGGGATTCCAATAAAACACAAGGAAGTGAAACAACTACCTGCCTGTTTGGGTAGGTCTGTAAATGCTGAGGATGCATGTGTCTGGCCAGAGGCACTTATATGTGGTGGTTATGTATTTTTGGAGCAATGTTTTGAATATTTCATAGTAGTTCGTTTGGGCATACATGTGTTAGGTGTAGGCATGCAGGGCACTCCGTGGCCGAAAGTGACCTGTAACCTCTACAACATTAAAGGCTTTTAGTGCAGGATTTAGCCTAGTATTTCAGAAACGCTTGGTCTGTGCTGGATGGTCTCCAGGGAGAACACAAACCTGCCAGCATTTTGTTCCTATTCTCTCTCTTGTAATTTCCATTATTGTTCCAGACTTTCCATCTCCCTTAGATGCTTGCCATTTTGCCGTCTTCTTCCCCCTTCTCTTGTACATAGAATAGTGACTTAGAAGGATCTAACAAGAGATGGGAAGGCTTCCTAGTACCTTGTAGAGGGAGAATTTGCTTCATGAAGGAAAGAGTTAAACTGAAAGTGTCTTACACAGCCAATTAAGTGTATGCTGTCTTTTACTATGCATGCATGCCCTTGTGCAGTTAAATGTAATTTATGTAGGTAGCATATGCCGTTCTTGCTTAGTGACCTGGGCTCAGACTGTGACATGTTCAGTGCAGCCTGACAGTGAGGGAAGACCTACATATATACACAGGTGTAAGACAGGATTGTTAAAACTGAGATAGTAAGGTGAAGTTAAAGATCATGTTGCCTGCTCGTCATTTGCAAGCAGATAAAAATCAGGTCTGGCAATTCTTGCAAGGTCCTTGACCAGTCATTAAATGACTTGCCTTAAGAAAGGCCCACCAAGTTGGCAATTAATGAGACTTAATCTGGTTAAGAATGTTTTAAAATTAGTCAGGTATGAAATTGTGGTATAAATTTCTTTCACCTCCCTACAATTTCTGCTGGTTCGTAAGTGGTGAATCACTGCTGGTCTATCCTTGAGCTGGAACTGAGCTTATCTCAAATGATACTAAATGTAGAGATGATTTTGCACTTTCTGAGATTCGAAAATATGTTGCCATCTTTAAAAGATACATGCTGAAATGTAAAGTGAGTGTATACTTTAAATAAATCAGGTTTTGTTTTTCTGAGATGATACATGTATATGTAGCCACAAAAATATAAGTATATATGTGGGTATATGTGTACGGTATATATGTTTTATGAAATACTTTGCATGTACAATACAGCTATTGTGTACCTTCCTTGTTCTGATCTGAATTTCAGGGATGTGTTTCTTTTCATGTCACCAAGAAAACTATTTGGTTGGCTTTGAGAAGAGCAGCAACAAAAACAGTCTTGCCTTTTGGCACCATTATCATCTGGTTGCTTCTCAGTGTCTCAAACATAGTAATCCTCATTTTCTTATTCCTATGTATGAAATCTTACAGACTACCAATAGTATTTATTGGCCTTAGTATATAGGATCCTGAATCATGACTGAGGGCCCTCTCTTTATGTGGATACAAACCAGAGATGAATGTAAGCCATTTAGGAAAGCAACCAAAGAAGTATGAAGTAAGAGGTAACAGATGGCTATGGACAGATTGGAGGAGTACAAGGGAACGATGAGACAGTATTGACCAGCATGATAAGCAAGGGTTTTCAGCATGTTAAGAAAAAAAGTATTTTGGAGGCATCTCGACAAAGCATATTTTAGTGGACTCAGCTTGGAAATGTGTAGCTAGTAGACAGTGGAAGCTGGCATTATGGCAAGAGCTGACATCACCATAAAAAGTGAGAAAATACATCAGGTGTGAGATGAGCAGTAAAGAGCCTTAGAAGTGAGAAGAAATTACATTGGATGCTCCAAAGGCAAAGAGGAGCGATGTGGTTAAAGTGAGTGACAAAGGAAAACAACCTTTGCAGCAGGCAAGATTGTGTGTGTCAAGTACAGAGAAGAGGATGTCTGTAATGGTGTAGTGATGAGAGCTTTGACCAGGAACATGAGCTGTGTGAATGGATAGGAAAAGCTATATCATGGAGAGGTTGTGTAGAACTGAACTGACACGTAATTGGGATTTGAGAGACTGAGTTGAAAATGTCATCCATGTTGTGGTTTGCATGACAGGCAAGACAATGATATTGTCCAGAGTGGTTAGACGAGGATATGGAGAGCTGAGATAGGGGAAGACGTTATCTACTTTATTTTACTCATTCTGGTCTTGAGCAAGACATCTCATGGGGGAGGAAGAGGGAGGAGGACTACAAGTGGGATGTTAGAGTTGGAGGAAGAGGGTTTAATGGGGACAGTAGAAGGCAAACCAAAAGCCAAAATGGTAGATTTATGGTTCATCCCCTGGGAATTTCTTTTTGCTGATGCTGTGCAGAGATAAGGCATGAATGGAAGGCGGTTAAGGACAGAGCTTCTATGAGTTCCCCACAGGAAGCTGGTGGAGAAGGAGGAGGCCACTTGAAATTTGGCATTTGTTGGATTAAGAAGAACTTTCAGAATAAAATATCCGTGAAAGTTTCACATATATTTTATCATGAATCTACAATGTGTGACCATAGGATATAGTATATTTGGAGCTAATTTTCAAAACCAGCTGACTTTATCACCAAAAACATTTGGGTTGGGGCAACTTTTAAAAGGCTGCTGAAAACTGATTTGTAGTAGCATGTGCTTTAGGGAGCAGTGACTCAGAAGATTACAAACTTGCTGGGGTGCTGTAGTTTAGATGAGAATAAGCTCTATCTTTTTGAAGACAACCATGAGAAGCAAAACAAATGAAATTCTCTCCAGATCATTCTGTACTGCAAATTAACCGTAGATCAGATCTTTTGCATAAATCATATTAGTAGTTAAGTAAATATATTAGGTTTTTTAGAGGTGATGAGCACTTGTTCTTTCTTCTCTTGAACGACAATTTCTGTGATGCAAACATCAAAGAATAGGGAAGAGAGCACAGCCTCTTCTTGGATTTCAGCTGTGTTCAGGAAGACAAGGAGTACATGATAATTCACTTTATTTTTTTAGATTTCACTAATTTCTGGGATCTCAATTGTCGTTTATGTAAACTGGCACAAAGCTGTTGAAATGAATACTGCAGAACTGACAATGTACATTAAAAAGTGTGTTTGGAGCAGAATTTATGTTAAAACCCAAACCAATTATTGTTTTAGTTGCTCAGAGAATCTTCTGCTATGTGAGACATAAATCGAAGATATTTTTTGTGTGTGTGTGTAAAAGGTCCCAATCTGAACCTGAAAACAGATACATCTGTTTTCTGAAAACATCTGAAAACAAATACATGGAATAATAACTTGGGGTATAAGATTAGCCATTTGTTGTAGTCCCAGACTTGATTATGCATAGACTAAGGAAGTGTTATGGTTTCAGCTGGGATAGAGTTAATTTTCTTCACTCTAGCTGGTGTAGTGCTGTGTTTTGGACTTAGTATGAGAATAATACTGATAACACACTGATGTTTTAGTTGTTGCTGGGCAGTGCTGAACTAGTCAAGGACTTTTCCAGCCTCCCATGCTCTGCCGGGTGCACAAGCAGCCGGGAGGGGAGGGGGCACAGCCAAGGGAGCCGATTCAAACTGGCCAAAAGGATATTCCATACCATATGACGTCATGCCCAGTATATTAACTGGGGGGAGTTGGCCGGGAGAAGGGGCAATCGTGGCTCGGGAACTGGCAGCGTCGGTTAGCGGGTGGTGAGCGGTTGCATCACTTGTGGGTCTTTTTGGTTTGTGTTTTTTTTTTTTTTTTCTTCCTCCTTTCGGGCTTCGTTCCTCTCCCTCGTTGTTTCCTTTTTATTATATTATCATTACTATTAATGTTATCATAGTCATTATTATTATCATTACCATTATTACTATTACTGTTTTATTTTTAATTAGTAAGCTGTTCTTGTCTCAACCCACAAGTTGCCTTACTTCTGCTCTCCCGATTCTCTCCCCCGTCCCACAGGGTGGGGGGAGTGAGCGAGCGGCTGCGTGGTCCCTAGTTGCTGACTGGGGCTAAACCACGACAGGAAGTAAATTCTGTTTAGTACTCTAACTCGTAAAATGGCAGCTTGGTATGTTGAGAAAATCCTAAGTGATGTTTCCAATGATGCTTTTAAAATAATTTTTGTCAATAAATAAGAATAAAAGCATAAAACTTCCGAAAAAAACCAACCCCAAACCTGAAACAGAATTTATGTTAAATCTTAGTAATTTGTGGAAGATAAGGTAACTTTTTTGAGTTAGTGAGTAGGAAAAAAACTATGTCTTTGATAAAGAAAATAAGATTTCACATTCTTTATGCAGCTATTCTTTTACTTCGTTTGATGAGTTCTGCTTTAACAGTATATTGGTGAACACAGTATATTTTTTAATTAAAGAAAGTTGAATAACTGGAGCCTTTGAGTCAGAAGGGTTATGCAGAGACATTTATTTTATTGTATGTATTTGCTTTGTGTCTCATTTTTTGTACCAGGGATTTTGAATTATTAGTGAATGCTGTGAAGGGCCAGACCCCGGTCAGTATTGCAGAACAATATGAAAGGGCCCTTTGAATATGGTCTGAAAGGAGAGCTGAAAACTTACAGTCTGCAGGGGACCATCAGTGGGCTAAAGCTGGCATTTCTGGCTTTCCGCCAGACCTTTCCTTCTGTGTGACTAGGCTCAGGGTTGGACAAGGAGGGATCTCCAGGTGGCTTAGCATCCTGTTTTTCCTTCTCTCTGCTCCACTGACTGAACTCACCTGCAGTACAGCCAAAATTATTCAATCCTACACGCAGAGGTTGGGCAATATATAAAAATAAGGAAACAAAGAGAAAAAAAAACCAAAAAACCAAACCAAACCAAAACCCAAAAAACCCCAAAAGAGAAGAAAGATTAAAATCCATGAATTTTGCTATCAAAATCAACAGACTGAGCTTCCCCATAGCTTCACAGAAATGCTAGCTGTAGGGGACTTCTGGAGGTTTGTAGTCAACTTTCCTGCTCAAAGCAGGACTATTACTAACATTACTTCAGGTCAGCCAGGCTTTTGGTGATGTACGTTGATGAGATGGTTTCATACACTGGGGTGTTGTGCAGTCAAGGAACTTCTTTACAGAAAACACAGCTCCCTCTTCTTTTTGTCTCTGCCTTTTCTTCTCAAACAGCCTGCATCCATGACCATACTCTGGTCATGTATGCTAGCCCAGGTCTGTGATTCCGATCATGCCATAGGTCTGCTACCACACACAGACTTCCAGTTCTGCCTGTTTATTGCTCTAGCTTTGTGCAGTGGTGTACAGCTGTTTAGGAAGTCTGAACGCCCTCCATTTCATGGCCTCCTCCAACATGTACTTCCCCGTTATCTGCACTGCTTCCTCACTTGCTTGTGTATTTAGGTACCATCCCCTCATGAACCTAGTTTAAAGCTTTCTCCGCTTGGTAGCGAGCCTGTCTGCAAAGATATTCTTCCTCTCTTTACCGTGTGAAGTCATTTCACAGAATCACAGAACGGTAGGGGTTGGAAGGGACCTCCAGAGATCATCTTATCCCACCCCCCTGCGTGAGCAGGCACACCTAGAGCAGGGGGCACAGGACCGCGTCCAGGCGGGGTTTGAATGTCTCCAGGGAAGGAGACTCCACAGCCTCTCTGGGCAGTCTCCTCTTTTTAGTTCTCAGGACTTTTTATCAGGATCTTCATCTGAGATCATCCAGTATCTCCTGTCTGGAAACATGGGACTGGGGAAGGAAGAAGAAACTACGCTGGAGAGTTGATTGAGATTGAAATGTTACTTCACATTTTCACAGCCAGACATTACTGCTATGACAAGGCGATGAAATTCACCTGAACGCAGTGACCTCCTGCTGTGTCCTTAGTGCATGAGTTTCATCAGACTGGCTAAGCAGTACTTCTGTGGCTTGCAGGGGCTTGTGTGAACTGTTCAGAAGTTAATGAACTGAATTAATTCTAAGAAAACTGAAAATAAAGTCTCAACTATATATAGCTAGAGAGATACATATAGATACGTATATAGCTGTTGGAGAGAACGTTCCTGGGGAGGCAAAAGAGTTAATGAGGCATTTCAATGTCTTTATATGGAGCCGTATAAATTTCAGCCACTTAACTTTAGCAGGAATATCCTGGAGCGTTTGAAGTGTGGTGAATAATTTAAAATAAATCAGGTTAATGAAGAAGACCCTGTTTGCCAGTCTGAAATGTAGATTCTGAAGACCCTTTAAAGTTTTTGCTCATACAGAAAAAAAGAGAGTAAATGATTAGGTCCTGCATTTTATAAACAGTTGGGGTGAGGACAAGTTCGGTTATCTCAGCACTCTATTTGATGTAGATCTTTCAGCATGTGGTTATCTGTCTTTATTGTGTGAAAATTTAACTGATTATTTTTTCAAGTATTCTTGAACGTGCATCCAAGAGGGTTTATGAAGACCAGATGAGGTTTATTAGGATGGTTTCCTCAGAAGCAGTCTGTGTAAAATATGACATCTTTTAAAAACATTATTAAAGCTGTTATTTCCTGTTCCAGCATTGCCCCTGGCTTTAGGAATAGGTAAAATTTTTATGGTGATATTTGCATTCTCTACTACTAAATAGGGTGAGTTTGTTCTACAGCTTTACTTCAGGGCAGGTATTTGGCAAATACAGCAACTCTGGCTAATTGGACTCGATTAATTTCTGAAATCTTTATTGCCCATGCAAGCATAGTGTGCACATTTAAAGTACCTAGAGTGGATACCACAAAAAAGATCATTTGCCATTTTTTTTTTTGCAAGTGTATTGGTAATCATGAAAACACTTAGACAGACTTCATCTTTTGACAGCTTTTGTTTGTCAGTAAAGTGTGGTTATTGTGAGAACTCTGTAAGAGTTTTCTCACATGCATCACCTGATAGCAGTAGGCCAGGATATTTAACTGTGAAAATCATGGAAAAGTGAAATGTAATGTACATTGGCGCAATGCTTGAGTTAGATTTGATACTTCAGTCTTTCTTGTGCATCCCTCTAATAAAAGATGTCTGAAAGGTAACAATTACTGCTGAGTTAATAACAGTGTCTGCCTTAAAATAAGAGAAGCTAGATTATTCAATCACTGTAGCTTTAGTGAAGGAAGTGAACTGCACCAGCAAGGTTATTTGGTCCAGAATCTCACTATTTAATGGTTATGGTCTCACTTCAATTACTCATGAGTAAGAGGAAAGGGCTGACATGTGGGTATAGTTTTGACCAGTACTCATTTCTCCTCTACATTTGCAAGAAGGCATAAGGGAGCTCAGGGGAGTTCCACCCATCTCCTTTGCTGTTACTAATGGTTCTGGAGGTCAGCGTTGGGACACCAAGAGGGCATACTCTGTGGAGATGAGGCTGTCACTGCGTGTCTGCCCCAAGTTCTAACCCTTACGAATTGCTGGGGAAAAAAATCAATCTGACAGATGTTCCTCTGTGAACTGTCCCTGGGAATTACTGAATGTCATTGGCACACATGAATGTGCATCTGACCCAGGGATGAGTAGCTCTGAATTTTGTTGACCTGTGAGAGCACTCATGGAAAACGCATTGACAGGTCTCCTAGGCTATCCTGGTATTCCAAGCCAGGATCAGTTATATTCTGGCAGATCTCTGGTTTGTTCTTAAAAAGCCCTTCTATTCCAGTGTTGCACTGTTCTTACTGTTAGAAAGTAGAATCTTCCTTGCTGCAATTTGAAGAAATTACTTATCAACCCATTTTCCATAGATGATGACTCCTATTTTCAGCAGCCATTTTGGCATATGACAACGTTTACAGAGTTACTTCTTGGTGTCCTTTTTCATATGTTAAACAATCCTCTCTCTATCCATATTTCCTCATAGGTTATGTTTTCTAGAAATCTGTCTCTCCAGTTGTTCTGCATCTTTCTTGGCATGTGATGCCCAAAACTGAACGTAAGACAGCTCTGTTTAGCAAGGATTCACATGCCTCACTGCCTATAATGCCATAATTCTGTTATGGTGTTCTGTATTTATGCAACAGTAAGATGGGTATTCTTTATTTGAGATCCTCTCCTACAGAAATGGAACTGAAAAAGTGGTTCTTCCTCCTGCATTTATACAGTCATTATATAGTTAATTATCAAGATGCCCAAGTATCTTGCATATTCCTACTAATTGACTCATATGCTGCCCTCAAACTGTAGATTGGATCCAGCTTCAGGTTATAAACATCTGAATGTAGGTGCTTAAATGTACATTGTATGTTAGCTG
This sequence comes from Anhinga rufa, assembly GCA_013400875.1. Classification (NCBI taxonomy): domain Eukaryota; kingdom Metazoa; phylum Chordata; class Aves; order Suliformes; family Anhingidae; genus Anhinga; species Anhinga rufa. The sequence continues at coordinate 2,134 of VZTV01087809.1, read as the reverse complement.
GGTCACTAAATTCCCAATCTAGTCAATGGAGCCTGGCCAATTGGACATGTCTTACTGAGGGTCAGCTGAAGAGTCTCATTAGAGTCCCCAAACACAAATGACTGTATTGACTTGTCCTCCATTAACTGTAAAAATAATTTGTTTACAATCTGGACCTGAATCCCATTCCATCTCTCCAATTTGCCCATATCATTTCGAATTATAATCTTGCCTTCCAAGATACTTGCAGTCTCTTAGAGCTCAGTATCATCTGTGAATTTCATAAACATACCTTCTATTCCACTGTTGAAGCCACTGATATAAATATTGAATGGCATTGGTCCTGAAACACAACCCTGTGGAGCCCTACTCAATATGCTGCTCCTCTGTGATTGCAGCGATTGTTTTCTGAGTGCTTCTTCAATGAGGCTGCACCCATGTTAGTGTTTTAATAATTTATTTAAGCCTGCTGTTGAAAAATGCTTTGCTGTTTTGTGGTTTTGCATGCTCAGGATTATGAACTCTGCTACTTTACAATGATATTAGAAGAGCCATTCTATTCCCCTCCTCCTTTTACTAGCTGCTCTCTTTACCTTCTATATCAAAAGCTGACTTCAGTTTATTCTGAATTTTTGCTGAACAAAATGTCCTGATGTATTTCTTTCTCAACTACTCCCAGATGTGGGAGTAGGTAAAATACATATTATTCCGGTCCTGTTTTCTGGATGATTCTGCCAGTTGTTTTGAAAACTCTTTCTCCTTAATTTCCCTGGCTTGGTGGTTTGCAATAGATCCCCACCATGGGAGTGTTCCTGCTTTTTTCTTCTCTAACTTTGAAATCATTACATGGAAGTTTCCCGAATATCTGAATTTCCTTATGGCCTGGAAATACATCAACTGTATATGTTCTTGATGAACAATGCAGTACCTTTTTCCCACTGCCAGTCCTTTTGAAAGAATAGTACCTCTTTACATTCGTATTTTAGGCACATGGGTTATCCAAGTCTCTGTTACTTCAATTAAATAGTAGTTTCCTTAGATATCTGGCTTCTCCCATTTGTTTCCAATAGTACATGGTAGGTGCATAGAACTTCAGTAGACTCATTCAGTATCCTTTCTTGATGTTCTTAATTAGCCGAGTTCAAGTAGCTTTTAGACCTTTCTCAACGTCATTCCTCTTCATACATCCCCACAGGATTTTGTTATTTCTCTCTGACCCACACCAATGACTTAAATTCAGGTAATGTAATCAATCAGTGTGTAAAGCTGCCTCCCCCTTTTCATGAGATAAACTCCACTCCTAACAGTTTGTTTACACTGTGCTGCCCACTTGCTAAGGAAGCCAAATTCTTCAGTATCTTCAGAGTCTAAAATAGAAAAATGGCTCATCAGAAACAGGAAGAGTTAGAAGTCTTTGTTTATAGACCTAGCAAGTTCTTTCACTGTTTGCTGCAGTGGTGGCACTGACAGCAGTTGTGGTAATGGTAAGCTGGTATCATGTGTTTCTGCTCCTTAGTGTTCCTCAGCTGGAGCCTGTGTTGGAGAGGAGACTTTCCCAGCCACATTATATATTGCACAGAACTGGAATGCTGTCTTTCAGATTTTTCTGTAAAATTTATTTCTTTGATCTTTCAGTTCCATTTCAGCACATATAATTTCAGTCAGCACTTGCGACAGTGCAAATAAGAGCCCTGCAACTCAACCTGGACTACTTGTGCTCAAACTGGTTTCCTCATCAATGGTTTAGAAATCAGCCACACTTTGATGTGGTAGACTGAGAATTGCATCTCATTTTAGAATTTATGATACCAGGGTTTCATAAACATTAGATGTGGTGTTACAGCTAGAATACTTGATCCCTGAGTATTTATTTTCCATTTGAATAAATTGATTTTACATTGTTCTGATGAAGTCACAGTGCCAGACTTCAGGTTTGCTTGATCTTAGGAGAAGCGGGTGTTATGGTAAAGAAATTCCACTGCACTGGGAGGGTTTGAACCTTGCAGTTTTGGCAACTGTGACTTTTGGCCTGCCAGCAGACGTAGAACAGTGGATGTTGCTTACCTCGACTTCACCAAGGCTTTCGACACTGTCTCCCATAACATCCTCATAGGTAAACCTAGGAAATGGGCATTAGATGAGTGGACAGTGAGGT
>VZTV01087804.1:0-17621 GCA_013400875.1 Anhinga rufa | reverse complement strand
CTTGGCAAAAAGAGCTTGCTTTTTTTTTTTTTTTGAGCAAAACTGAGCACCCAGTCAGAAAATGGTGGGAAAGAGAATAAGGAATCTGTGTATATATGGATGTCAATCAGTAATATCCCTTTAAACTCTCTACAGATGGTTACCTGAGCTATCCAAGCTATCCAAAACAGAGGGCAAATTACTGTATCACTGATAGCTCCCCTATATGTAGGTTTTGGCATTGAAATAGGTCAATACATGTAAGAATGTATTCGTGTATCTGACTTATAGGTTTGAGTTAGGGCCTTATTCTAAGCAGCTGTGGAAAGTATATGCTTTTTCCTGAAGTGTTGCACTGAGCCATCCTCCATGTGTATCTATATATGCAACTTGCCATTTCACAGACAGAAATTAGAGCGTTTTTTAAATTTTTTGCCTCTAGCCAAGTTATTCCAATGCGATGTAAGCGTGCGTGGCTAGGTACGCTGAAATTTTTACAAATCAGTCTGAGGAAGGCAAAATGTTGTTACCAAGCCAGAGCCTTAAGGCACTCTCAAAGTCACTGGCTTTAAATGATATTAGAAGTACATGGAAGTATTATTCTGTAGAATATGGCCACTTGGTTCCAGATGAAACATGATTGTAGTCGTAATTTATTACATAAAGTCATCAATATGTTGTAAGTGCATTTACTAGGTAGAGCCAGAATCTATGCAAAAAGACAACCACCAGCAGCACCACAGTCTGCAGAGGCTGCTCTCTCTGCACTCAGAGAAAACACGACACTGCAGTTTTTCCCAGGATTGGTCTTTCACTCAGCAAACATTTCAACTTTCAAGGCCTTTGCTATTTAGTTTATTTTGGAAAAGGCAGGATGGCTCTGGGGGAGTCAAGCTGGCTGCTTTCTGGGCTAGGGACTGAGCTGCTGTGGAGGGAAGGACCATCTCCTTATGAGAGTTTGCAATCTGATATGACCAGAGGCAGGAGATAAATATAACCAGCGCTGAGTGAGGCACAAGACAGCAGTGTGGTGACCATGGTCACCCTTGTAAGCAGGATTTGCAATTTTCTACCATTTTCTGGACTTCCTAGATACAAAATTTTTAGGAGACATTTGAAGGCACTTTTGCGGAATGTTCACAAGTAGTTCCTTTCAGGAAAACAGGTGGAGTGGAAATAAAATCAGAGGGGTTTGTGGGCAATTCAAAGCCTGGAGAATGAACGTTGGTATCATTAACAAAGACACGCAATCACCTGACATGAAATATCACAAAAAGGATTGGCAAAATGAATCGACATCTTCACCAGCAGCTGTGTTGTGGGGCTGAATCACTTTCCCATGCACGGGGGGAAGCAGAACGCGCTCTTGCTGTGCCGGAGCTGAGGGGCTGTGGTGGGGAAAACCCACATGTTTTCCTGCAGGTGCAAACTGCAAATATTTGCAGAAGTGAGGCTGTGGTGCCTATTCTTGTTTCATGTAACAGAGAAGGGAAAAAATAAAGCATTTCTACATAGTTAAATGATTCCATTGCAACAACTATAACATCTTAATAACCTGGGACTGTACCAGAAACCAGCAGGCAAACAGCAGGGTGAGATTAGTGTGGAGTCTCTCATCAGCCTCCATAGGGAAGGCATCATGCTCCAAGCTGACAGTGGCCTTTTAGCTTTGCTGGCATGTAAGGAAAATTCTTCCATGCTAATAGTCAAATTATGATTTCCCATGATTGCAAGGCAGGAGCTGCTAAGCATAACAAAGCGAGCTTCCCCTGCTCACTAGGACATCTGCCAGCGCTGTGATCAAATCACGGCTTTCCTTGGCCCACAGTCAGGAGCAAACTGCATATTCTTGATCAAAAGCGCAGTCTGCTTGGGTGGAGACAGTTTAATTATTGGTGACAAATCTGACAAAAGTCCTCTGAAGTGACAGTCTCGGGATGGCTCAGTTTTCACATATGGGAGAATCAATTGACTAATTACAGCAAAATAACCTCAATGATGAAATGGAAACATAAGGTGGGGCTCGGGGCTGTGCAAAGTCACAGGCAGCAGGCGTGAGGGTGGCTAGGCTAGGGGGACTTGCTGGTGCTAAAGACTGTGAGTGGGGGAAGAGACGTTTGGGGTAAATCAGTCATCTGAGGTTGTGCTTGGCTTTTTGATCTGGTTCTTGCTACACAAAAGCAGCTGAGGGGCCAGCCCGAGAAGTCGCAGCGGACAGAGCAGTGTTTCACTGTGGTGCCTTGCCAGCCTTGCAAAGATGCTGGCAGGGCTCTGCCTCCCTGGTGTGGGCTGGTCCCCAGGCGCAGGCCAGGGCCCTCTGCGCCAAGCAGGGCTACAGCACAGGAAACCAACAACAGGGCTGCCACAGATGGGAAAACCCAGAATAACTCATACAGTTAACTTGAAATGGTTTACTTCACAGCAAAGGCAGAAAGCAAACAGAAAACATGGTGGTGAGTAGGGTCTTCCTACACCTGGGCAAATCCCTCTGCCCTGGAAGCTGACCGTTTCAGTTGCAAGGAGAGGTCTGTGAGCAGCCTGAGTATGCCTGCTGTCTCCAATCCTTCCTTCTTCACCATTGAACCAAAACCAGGCAGGCATCCTGAACCCGGCCACAGGTCTGCTGTCTGCTAACGGGTGTGGGGAGGGCTCGTCTCAAAGGGCGGAAGTCACGGCACCCAGATGGATTCCCCTTTGGCAGCAGATGAAAGCTGTGTGGTTTCAGAACAAAGAGCTCAATTTTTGCATGTAGGAAATTAAGAGATCAGCTGTGTAATGTTATGCAAGCTGAAGGGGAAGACTTAAAAGTTAAAAAAAGCACATTTTACTTGATGCATTCACCAGTGATGCTGACTGAGGCATTCTGCGCTAACTGAAGTTGCAATACAGCGCCGGTGAGGGCGCTGGGCCAGCAGAACAGTGGTGACAACAGATTTATACCTCTTCTACACTGCAGCATATCACTGTTACTAAAAGGAGGAGAAAGGGTGTTTTTTAACTGAAATCTATTTGTGGCTGTTTGGAAATGGGGGCTGGAATAAAATGGAAGCAATGGTATCTGGTACTTAAGTTACAGAAGTTAATAATAATTTCTTACTTTTCCTCAGTTTGGCTGTGCCTATGGACTTGCATGCTGCGGAGCTGACTCGGAAGGACCAGGCCGGCATCAAAAGTTTTCATCTAAGGAAGGCTTCATGGCTCCCGTGCATGATCCTGTTGAGCATATACGTGAGTTAAAGCAAGAGTCCTGTGGCACTGGCAGTTGAGAACAGCTTTTAAGATACTGGCTCACAGAAAAAGCTAGTGTGCTGTACGTAGGACCTTAGTCCATAGGTTTATATAGAAGAGCAGCCTGAAAACTGGACTGAACACAGAGGTGGTACTACTGTGGGAGCAAAGATGTACCTGCCACCCTGAGGGAACGGACTTGAGGCACAGAGACGTGGAGAAACCTGAGTGCACTGGAGAGACGAAGCACACAGGAAAGTTGTTCATGTTGCCCACAGAAACACGTACAGCAAATCTAAAGAATAAATAGTGGAGAGACAATCATAAAGCTAACAGAAGAGAAAAGAACAAGTGCAAGGCTTGTAGTTTGATAAATAATAATATGCAGTGGGTTGACCTCAGCCAGCTGGAGACCCCTACCCAGCTGCTCTGTCACCTCCTCTCCCCAGCAGGTATGGGGAGAAAATAAGATAAAAAAGCTCATGGGCCAAAATAAAGGCAGGAAGACTGCCTACCAATTACCGTCATGGGCAAAACCGACTCGGGCTGGGGAAAATTAATGTATTGCAGATTAAAAAAGGTTCTGATAGTGGGAAACAAAGACAAATTAAAACACAGACACACACACACCCCCTTTTCCTTGGGCTTATCTTCGCTCCTTCATTCCCAACGCCCCTGCCCGGGTGGGCGCAGGGCGATGGTGAGCGGGGCCGCAGCCAGCCATAACCGTCCCTCTCCGCCCTCCCGCTCCCTCACAGCTCCCCGGCGGCGGGAGGGGGGATCCCTGCTCTGGCAGCCCGCGCTCCCCTGCCCGGCTGCCGGCAGGGCTGCCCCTCACGCGGCCCCTCGCTGCCCGCTGCCTGGGCGGCCTTGTGCCCGTCCTGCGGACGCTCTGCCAGCGGCGCCGGGCCGTGCCCTGTCCTGGGCCTTGAGGAACCGGCTGGAACCGGCTGCGCCCAGCACGGACGGGGCAGCCCCGGCCGCCTCTCCTCACAGCGGCCCGCAGCCCCGCCGCCGCCAGCACCTGGGCACCGCCGCCAGGCATGGCTCTCCTCCTCACAACCGTGCCACCATCAGGCCCAGGCTCCTCATCTGAGCTGGCTGCCACGTCCAATCCACCCCACTCCTGCCATTGCTTGGGACAGGACAGGCACGGCCCTGCAGCTGTCACCTGGCCCTGAGGCAGCACCTGGCCCTCGAGCCACCTGGAGGGTAGGTCTACCTTCTTCAGACATTTCCCTCCCAACAGAAATGAAGTGAAAATGATGTCTGGACAAGAGTCCCATCCCAGGCGAGTGTGCCCTCAGGGCCCGTCGGGGCTGGCGTCTCCCTGGGGTGGGCGGGAGGGGACGCTGAGGCGGCTCCTCGGGGCGCCCCGCCACTTTGGGGGCTGAGGGGAGGTTGTTTTGGACCTCACATGGGTGTTTCTGAGGCGTGTGTTGGTGGCCGCACCATGCTTTTTGGGGGTACACCGGGCTCTCCCCAGCCCACAGCACCTGCTCAGGGGGTGGGAGGGTTGTTAGGGAGCCCACAGGGGAGGCTGACATTTCCATGCCTCCTGGTCTAACACAGTACTCCTACGCCTTCCCGAGGTCTGAACCAAACTGGTCAGTAAACATGCAGGATTTTGGTTTCTCTGGCAGAAGAGAGCAGTGCCCAGCGCTGGGCCATGCTGCAGGCTCACACTTTTGAGAGCAACAAAGGGTTTGAGATGATGAATCGTGCTGATTAATCCTCGTGCAAGTGGAAGGGGAAAGGGGGCGAGGGTGGAGGGATTCATGAATAATTAAACACTGAGGCAGAGCAACATACATAATGCATGATAAATTAGTCCAAGCACAGCAGAGGAAGCATGGGTAAAGTTTGTTGTTTCAACATGCATAAAATGGGATGTGACAAGGTATTTATGCCAGAACAGCTGTTTGCTAAAATTTTTCATTTATACAGATTTCCTCCCCTTCTCAGTTAAGCATTCTGCCTAGGGTGGAACAGAAATCAGCAACTGAGATGGAAAATAAATTTGGTTCCTGCTGTGTCCCAGTCCAGCATGCTCCCCGCCTGGGAGATCTCCCTCCTTACTTAGTATTAGACTTTCCTATTTGATAATCTGATGCAATATTTCCTGTGCTGAGAGTCTGCCCGGTTGTTTGGGCTGCAGTTTAATTGCAGTTAAGGCGGGTAGTGTAATGCTCATAATTCCATGGAAACCAAGAGGCCCATGTTGACTCACTAGCCTTTTCTGATCCCAGATTCCCCAAATGCCTTCTTCCTTCCAAACTGTATTTGCTGATAAAACATAAATTATTTATGTTTTAAGATGTTACATTCATTACAGATGGTAATGAGGCTGCCAGACAGAGGGCATCAACTCTATACTGCAGTGTCAAACTGATTTAAGGGTGTGTGTGTAAATAAAAATCGAGTCCATTCCTTTGTTTAAACCTGGCAGGTCTGTTCAAATTCAGTTTTCCTGTAAATAACACTAAAGGCCAAAAGATGCATTTAGACTTGCAGAGTTCTGAGAAACATTGACTTTTTTTTTCACTGTGAATCATGTAAGTTGTCCTTTCCTATGTTAATGGATAAGCTAAGTATTTGTCATGATAGATCACAGGACACCATACACAGAAGGTGTTTATTACAGATAGCTGGTGCAGCTACTCTGACACACCAAAACCCCAGCTTTGACAGAGCTGGCTTTACCCCTTTTGCTCATCGTGGGCTGCACCTGGAGTAGGATTGCATGAAGCCACCAGGGCCTGAGCACTGAGCCTTTCCTACCACTCCTGCACCCTTCACATGAGGGCTTACTGAAACACCAGTCCTTCAATCTTGTCTCTCCTTCCAAGCTCTGCCTGCTCCAAAGCAGCCTACCCCCTTAAAACAAGGGCCACTGGATGTTATGCCTGCTGACCTGCCTGCTCCAAGAGAGGCTATCCCACTTCTCAGAGGTGTAAACAATAGACAGGGAAACAATCTTCTGTTACTCTCTGCAGGCTGCATCTAGGACTGATGTATGCTTTCTGGTACGTATTGCAGTCCTTTGCCTAGCATTGCACTTGGATTTCTCCATGTTTCTGGAGGTGACAGAACAGTACCCTCAAGCAGGGACTGCTTAGATATCAGGTGGGGAAAAAATAGTCTGAATTCTTCTGACTGTTCTACCATTTTTCCCTACCCATGCTCTTTCATCATTCCTTGCTAGAAAGGGTAAAACTATGGCAAGTGATGCTGTCCCACTGTAACTTGTGCACAAAGTACGTGTGAAGAGTTGAGTATAAGGCAGCTGTCCCCCAAAAATCAGTATGTTCTCTTTAAACATTGAGGTCATCTATATAATGAAAAATATATGTTAAAAACATGCAAATACTGAGCCCATAAAATATGCAAAATCAGAAAACTGGTGTAAAAAGGCTAAGACTGCACGACTTCCTCACTGAGGGCACACGGATGCAGCTGCATATTCAGGTGCTGGAAGGGATGGGGAAGAGGGAAGCAGCTTTTGATCTTCTGTTAGAGAGAAGCCCAATGCAGTTTTAACAGCCTTAGTTGTAACTACAAAGATATGCCTGCAGTTCCTTGAAGAGTCGTAGGCTTCCTCCATGCTGCTGGGCTCTCCCAGTAGTAAGAAAGTAACGTAAATTTCCCAGAAGTAATGCCCTACTTCACAAAGCCATCCTGAGGATAAATGCACTAAAGAGAATAAAAATGTGCTATGGCCAGGCAAAGCACAAGCATGCTGTGGGAACTCCTCAGTGAGCAGGTTCAGCAGGTGAGCAGAGCTCTGCTTTTTTCTTTTCTTTTCTTTTTTTTTTGTAGGGTTTTTCCCCTTCAGTTGTTGCAGCGACTCACTGATTTGCATAGCCACTCATTTTATGGTTTCTGAAAAGCTTTGAGCACCCGATCGTGATGATGAAATGCCCTGTCAGCCATCTCTAATTCAGTTAGATTCTTTTCTTTCTCTCCCTTCTCCTCCTAGTGCCTTGATCTAGATGGGCCTTACCACTTTAAAAGTAAAGTGGGACACAGGGATGTGAGAGAGAAGAGGAAAATTTCTGAACTCCCTGCCCTGTTCCAAATTAATTAGAGCCAAAACCACCTCAAATACGTCTAGAAAGCAGCTTAGAAAATGCTCTCCATTACTGCATTTAAACACTGAGCCTGAAGTTTATGACAATGAATGACAAATCAAATCCTGCATGAGCAGCTCTCTGTGCAGTTTGACCACACTTCAAATACACAGAAAGAGAAAATGTAGGTATTTGCTGTGCTTCTAGTGTAATGCGCACAAATTGCAGAATAAATCAACCCAGTGCTTGCCAGTGGGATGGAATACCAGCACAGCTGCCTGGCCAACTGATTTTTCTTTTATCAGCTTTATGAAAATTAAGAAGTTCTTGGAGGCAGGCTGCTGTGGTAACCTGCTTGGCATCCCCCTCTTTTCATACGCCACTGGTGTAGACCCTGGCCTGCTGCTGGCTTTGGGCTTTCCTACTCTGAAAGGTATGGGGGCTCCTCACTTGCTTGTCATGTGTTCCTTAGTTTCCTTAAGACAGCTGCTTCCAGTAAGTATATGTCCTGCTCCTCTTTGCAGCCAAGACACTGTTTTCCTAAGCTACTACTCGACAAGCCTCTTTCCACGGTACCAAGGCCCACTTTGAGGGAGCACCCAGGAAGTAATTGCCTTCAGGTAGCATGTGCTCCCTGCCCAGCACTGCCATTGAATAAGCAATACGGCAGTGTACAGTGGCTTCAAATGAAACCCATGCTTTCCAAAGATAGCAGAAGATTCCCAGCTGGAAGAAAAGCCTGTGTGAATTGGCACGGGTCTATGCCAATTTACATCGAAGGAAAATCCAGATCATAAATGCCTGCACATGTAGCTTTCCAAGATCAGAGTACAAAGTCCAGGCTGTTGAATTCAGTTAGGCTGTGCCTCTGTACTGCCTGCTATTAGCATACTGTGGCTCTTCAGGAGCTTCTTCTCCAGCTCCAGTGTAACACAACCTTCAGAGCTGTGGAGGGTAACATATTTGGCTTGTGGTTCCCCAAAGGGCTGTAGTATCAGCATGTAAAGAGGGCAGAGGTAGCAGTGTCTCGCATAAATAGGTAAAAATACATCCATATCAAAATAGGATATTAAAGGCAATGGCATATGAAAGGGAAAAGTGGTTATTGTTAATGACGGTCTTCTGACCCTCTGCTAATATAACCCTTTTTCATTAAGAAACCTCTCCCATTTCAAGATGCAGTGTAGCTTTTTGCAGTCTTAACTTTCCAAGGGGTTGTCTGCACTACAAGGAAGTTTGTTCTCTAATGCATGTAGGTGAGGGTATGTAATGTTACTGGTGAAGACTGAATGGTATTTGGTTTTCACTTGTGTCAGGAGACTGAAATAAATATTGCTGGAAATGTGGACCTTGGCCTGGACTGCCCTCAGACTGGGTGGTGAGTCAGCTTTGCAGATGAAGCACCTTGGTGCAAAACTTCTGTAGAAACAAGTCCAAATAGTTTTTACCTCAAAGAAGTCAGGAGCGGTAAATGCCAGCAAAGGAGCAAGACAGTGCGCAGAGACCACCTGTGCTTTTTCTCTATCACAATTTCATAGCAAAATGGGTCATCTACTGTCAAAATACACATTTTCAGACTGGTGATATGGAGGCCTGGTCTTCCTCCCAGTGCTAATTTAGAAGTAAAGACCTCGTAAGGCCTTTCCTGACCTGCTAACATGCATAACTGCAACAAATGCCTTGTCATCTTTAGGATTTACTGTACGTTAGCTAACACATAGACTGTGTTAGCTAACACTAACTCTAGCTAACACTAACATAGGCTCTTAGCTAACACTAAGACTGACTTTTTTTGGTTTTCCTAGTAAAGGCAAGACCCAAGGGTTCCTGGATGTCAGCCAGCTCTGACTGCCACCTCTGTGAAATTTTGTTGCGTGCTGGGATATTTTGCTGCTGCCATAGGACCAGCAGGGTGAAATCAAGGGCTCTTCCGAATGGCAATGAAGTCCAGGACAAACACGTGGGTCCAAGGACAGGATGGCTTCATGCAGTCACTGCAGCAGGTCCAGCTCTGGAAGATAAAATAGAGGTAAGATTTCAATGGTCTCCACACTGCCCATCATGAACAACATCTCTGCCCTCAAGTGAATGCTACGTTGTTTGAGCAGTAATTCCCACTGCCCCCTACAAAGCTAGGTCTGATGTGGCACCCCGGCTAGCAGTGTGAATTCACGGCTCCGGATGTTGCTATATTGCTTCCCAGCACATGAGGCACCTGCTTGACTGATTTCTTTACCCTTGCCATTGTTCAGAATAGCTGTGCATCTATTTTAGCCAAGCAAGTCAAGTGCAAGTTGTTTTTCATGCAAGATGACTGTGTACAGCAGCACAAGCAGGGGGAAGCTGGGTTTTTGGAGAGCAGACCCTTAGTATGGGGCAAAATGCTCTCCCGCACTCTGATGCTGATTTTCTTCTTTATTGGCTGCTCCTGATTCTGCAGCCAGAGGAACGGTCTCCTGTGGAACGGCAGCTTTAGACAATTTTATTGGCTGATGAATCTGATCTTGCCTGGCCACCTTCCAGGAACACTGACTTGCCCGAGATGAGAGTGAGAGGAAGGTTGCTCTGCCTGAAGCTGTAAAGCAATTGTTTTGAGACCAACGTAACACCCATGCCTTGCTGCACAGTAAGTATATAAAGATAGGTCCGTATACACACATATATATGCATAAAGTGCTTTATAATAGAATTGCTGACAGAATTAAATGTGCAGCTCCTGTGGACTGCGTCTCGTTTGCTGCTTAATTATGTGAAAATGTACTTGGTAAATTGCTTGCTGTCACAAAATGCTCAATTAACTGTTGCAGTGATCTAAGTTGAAACACTGCATTTGTCTCCTCCTCTGATTATGTGCTGCAAGACATTGATTTAAGCTTTTTGCCATGAGAGAACAAAATGCAGCTGCAAGATGTTGCTCTTAAAATGTTTTCTTCAGCTTTATTCTTTTGCTAATGGAAATTCAAAATACCAGAGCTGCTTGCTAATATTTGCTCAAGTTTTCTAAAATTTGCTGATTAATCTTACTCTTTCTTTTTTAAGGGTAACTTCTATGAAGTTTGATGCTATGGATCATTTTGCAAGTTGTACTTTGCAACAGAGCAAAAATAGGGCAGAGCTAAGGAAGAGAACGTTTTTAATGTAGCCCCCACAGTGTGTGGTGCTCAAGTGGCAGGATACTGCATTGCACCTATATCAGTTGCAAACAGCTCTCCAGATGAACATTTCTGAAAGAGCCTCCAAAACTATTGCTACCTAAGGAATTGATGGTTGACCCGCAGCACTAGAACAGATTGAAGGAATGCAGCTTTTTAGGCTGCAGTAGCTCTATAATATTTAAAGATGCAGCTAATCCTGAGAGCACAGCATACCTGCTGCTTCAGAAGTGATACCAAATATTTTAAGTTTTACTCTAACAACCTGCAGTGCCCCTAATAGCCAGAGTGGAGTTGGAAACTGTGACTCTTGGACAGCTTTAGGAAACACCTTTTATCACTGTACTTGTTCAAAATACCTCTCTCTAATATTTCATTGTCCTTTGTTAGGAGAGATGGGGGAGGAAGTGGGGTGGCAGTGTTTTCTGCAAACAGATCCTTGCTGAGCATAATGCAGGGACAATATAGCATCCTCAGGGCTAAGACAAAGCATTAAATTAAAGATAAATAGAGCTATACACAGTCCTCAAACACTTCCTGAGCTAGAACTTTCAATACTCCTGGGCTGTGCTTAGCACAACCACATTGATGGCAACAATGCTTTTCTTGGCCAAGGGGGAACCTGAGCAGCTCCATGATTTGCCGTGGCTGGAATCGCTCCGCAGTACCATACTGGCCTGGGATGCAGTGGGTTCCTTAAGGAGCCAGAAATAGATGGCATGGTGCTGGCTGTAGCCTCTTAAAATCACCTGCACCACAAGCTGCCTTTCCAAGCTGTGGTGCTGTTATGTTTTGAGAGCTATGGGAAGAGGTTGGAGCAGGAGGGCCAAGTCTTGCAGGTGGAGGAGAGATGTGCATTGCTTTGCAGCTGTAAGGAAGAGTTTCCCCATTATGTCCAAGTGGGGGGGAGAGGAGGCCTCACTTGGTGCAATTCCTAGCTGTGTTTCAGCTGCAGGAGGAAATAACCTTATTGAACTGGCTCCCATGACAAGTGGAATAGTGGTATACGAAGTCATATAGCTCTGTTACCAGCTGCAGTTATGAGAGTGAAATAGGACCTTATCTTAACAAGAAATGATGTGGCAGATGTGTTTTAGTATGACTTTGATGCAATCGTGCCAGGTGGCATTGGCAAACTTCAGTGCTGTGTCTTCTAAACATTCATTTTGTTGGCCCTGCATATAGTCTAAACTACTTTTTTGTTTGCTACTGTGTTTCTGCACTACTCCTGCTCTGGTTCTTGCTTGTTGAGGCTTCTAAGGGAGACACAGGAAGTTGACATTCATACTCACTGGATTTCAAATATCCCTTCTAGAAACCACAGGCACTGCCATTATATGGAAGGTGAGGCAGTATCTGCAGAGCAGGATTGTCTAGCTTTATAGATGTGTTTGTGATTTCCTGGGATTTTGTTGTGGAATTTCAATTAGAGCTTCTTTGATGTTAAGATTTAAGTTTAATACATGTGGAAAACACAGTACTGACATACCAGCTCGGTACCTGTTCACCGTCCTGGAAAGGTTTTTTATTAATGTTGGACATGCACCTGTGAAGTTCCAATCTGTGGCTGTTGCAGTTGTAATACAAAAAAGGAAGGAAAAGGGGAGGAAACTGCGTATGAAGACGTGAATTCTGCTGTTTTTAGGTTTAAATGAGAAGCATGTGAAAGCAACAGTGGTAGAAAAGAAGCTTTACCACTAAGCAGGATGCAACTTACTTGGGGGGACTGCATGGTCCTCTTCATTCTCCAAAGGGCTCTTTGATACCCTGTTGCTGGTATGTTACTGGTGTATTTCTGCAAGACAGCAATTGTGCAAAAGCTAAATACAGGCTGCTCATTTTTTGGGGGGCATTTGCAGTAACTCTGGTTGCCACAACAGTTAAAATGCTGGTGACATCTCTCACTATCAAGCCAAAGGCAGAGGTGGCCTCACTTCGGGAACCTGTGGAATGGATACCCAAGGAGAGTTCCTTATGCCTGCGCTGTGCTGGTGGCCTCTGTGAGCAGTCTCCAGGAAGTCAGGGTGGCCTGGGACCCTGTGGCAGGGCAGGGGAGGACAACAGGTCACATCAGATGTGTTGCCCTTTCCTGGCCTGCCTCACATCTTGTTGGAGTGCGAAGGCCACAACTGCAGCTAGCCTCAAAACAGCGTGACAGATTTTTGCTGTTCTACCATCGGTAATCTGGTGTGGTTCTCGCCACCCCAATTGCCTCCCTCAGCCTTTTAAATGTGCCAGGATTCTGGTCTCTCATTTTTCTTGGAGTAGATAAAAGGCATTTCTAGCCCTTTTGCCTTGAGGGGGGAAAATGGAAAAAAGTAGAAAAATCTCAGAAGAGGAGGCAACTAAAAATATAAAGCTTGTGATCTTTGTTAATGGTTATATTTGGCAATTCTGTAGAAATTGATCTGAGAGGAAACTATGATTCTCAGATTTTTAAAAAAGCATTTATTTGGAAATGTTTTGTTCTTAAATTAAGATGTGAGTGAAGAAAGTGGAAATACATAGATTTGTATTTTGACAGTTTAAAATAGCTTTTGTGCAATGCTTTTACAATATGTGAGTTTAGAATGTGGACTTGCAAATTACAGTAGTATTTTAAAGTGCTTGAAATTCAGAATGACACATAAACTGACTGCAGTGATTTTATTTTTATCTTGGTTGGGTTTGTCTTAGTTTGGATTTGAATTTGTATTTCTGTATATGTATATAAACATAATCCTATTAACATATATGTAAGTAGGAAGCTGGTAGGCAATGTGCTTACATATATATCAGCATATTATTGAGCCATAATATGAAATATTTACTACCAATATCTGTTTGTAAACCTGATGCACTGTGAATTTATGCTAGGAGTAATAAGGCAAGAAACTGCTTATGCTCTGTGATACAAATAGCCAGATCAACAATGGGAATGAAAACTGGAATATTGTTCTTCAGTTTTAATTACAGCCCGACAAATGGTGCATTCATTTTTCATTGTTAATAAATGGCCCATATGGCATCCTTTGATCACATGCTCTGCGGCTTCTGCAACACTAAGGCACTTATTTTCAGGGAATACAGAACATAACATTAAATCTGGGCTTTTTGAGCAGAAGATTGTCTTGAGTAAGAAAATGGACACTACTAGGAGAAGGTACCTTAGGTAGCTTAGAGTTTTCCAGTCTGAGGGCTTGGTGCATGTCTCACACAGCTCAGCAGCAGGGCCAGCAACTTCCTCACGTTCCAAATCAAACTGTGTAAAACCAGGAAGGGTTTTTCCTCACCAGCAAATTTTATTCTTTCACAGCAGTGTGAGGATGGTTTTTCCATGGTGCACAATCCAGATTCCAGTATGCCTGGCATGCAGGGACAGCTAAAAACTAACCAGAGAAGGAGGTTTTATTTAGAAAGCAAAGCAAAGCAAAATCAGAATCTCTTTGCGTGTGAGAAATATGCATCACAAAAAACAACCTCATCCCAACCCTCCTCCCTACCCCCACCCCACCCACCTCAGTATAAAAACAACCTATTTGCTTTTAATCACAGTATTTACCGTACCTTTTAGAAACAAAACTGAAATCCATAGCCAGGGCACCAGCTGGAGACATTCAGGAATATCTCCATGGAAATACCATCTTGGAAAGCAAAGCTTGCTGAAGTTTGCTCATTATTATCTCCAGAGCATTGCTGTTCAGGAGAAAACAGGAGCTAGGCGATAACCAGTCTCCCTGTTTTCTACACCCACTGTCACAACAGATGGATGGGTGGTAGGATCTCTCCAGAACAGCTCGTGTCCTCCCTTACAGTGTAGCTCTTGTAGCCACTTGGATCTGAGTGGGCAGCCAGTGTTTGGGACCCTCCTGGGGTGTTTCTACTAGAAAATTATACTGATTATACCTGACTCATATCTTTAATACAATCTTATGTGTTTACAAAGCATGCATGTATGTACGCTTCTGTTTCCCCAAACATGAGGTTTCCTCCCTCACAGTTTTCATGTGACCCTTCCAGGGACAAGGAGAGGCAGGAAGGAAGCAGGGAGGAGAGGGGGGGAAAGGTCTCTTTTTGGGAAAGCATCATCATTAAGATAGCAACCTACAACCACTCATAGCCTGCTGCAACACTGTCAGCCCCCCCAGAGTAGTCTGAACCTCTGGTCTGACAGTATCAAATGACCAAACTGCAGAGACCCACCCATTGCTCCATACAAGCAAAGATTTGTGTCCCCTTAACCTTTTGCAAATGATGGGTACAATGTGAGAGCTTAAAACCCAAGGCAGATGGTGCATTTCTGTACCATGCATAATTTTGTATGTATGAAGAAATGTGGCTGGCTAAGTGTGTCCAGATGGGCATTGCATCCTTTGATGAAGAAATCATTAAAAATGTGGCAATTTGTGGGAATCTAGGCTAAAATAAGCTCTTACATGGAATGCTAGTACAAGGCACAAAGTTGAAAAAAATCGTTCTCTGCATATGTAACTAAACTGGGGGGAAAAAGCCTTTAAAAGATTGTGTAATCATTTATATTACTGCTTCATGGAACTTGAATTTAAGTCAATTAAAACACTGTGAAAACAAGGAGTGTTCAGCCAATACTCTAGTGCTATTGTATAAAATGCTTCCCTGACATACCTGATTTCTCCTTTCAGATTACTTTTTAGGAATGATTTTTGAGGAAAATTTTCTATCTGATGTTACTTGCCTATAATTTTCAGGCTAGACTACAGAGGGATTATATACTTGTTATTTTGGTGTCCCTTTAGAGAGTTCTGCAATGTTTCATAAATCCAGATGACCGGTACAGGTTTTAGGGAATATGTAATTTGCCACATGGATATATGCTGGTCATTACCTCTTCTTAGAGGAGATGGCAGCTAAGAAAAACGATGTCTGACAGGCTGTTTCGGACTGTGTGGAATGATCTGTCATCTCCTCAGGTTCCTGTAAATTGCTGTAGCTCAAGATTGGAGTAAAATGTTTAAAGTTGTCAAAAGTAGCTTTAAAGCCACTGACTTCCTAACTTTAAAAGTGGGTTAGACATGTACTTACGCTGTTGAATCCTGTAATCACCTTTGAAATGTTTTTCTAGTCTGTCTTCCTTGAATGGATAGAAAGTTCTTTATTTATTGGAAATAAAACATGCCTAACTTTTGCCTCCAAGCATTGCTGATCATGAACTTGCTGAAATGTTATCTGTGAGGAGTAAAATTTGGAAGTGACTTGCTGAACTGATAAGATTGTCAGGGACAGTAATGGGTAAATGCCTTAGCCTTTGTAATATAAATGATTATGTTTGACACTAAGCATGGGGGAAAAATGCACTTGTCTCAGGAAAGGAATAGTGAGCACTTGAATTATTTTTCCTTCTCCCAGAATTCATGCCAGAAACGGGAATTTCCTCAAGCAGTTCTATCACAGCAGATTAGGTTTTTATAGTAAATGTTCTCGCCTGGGCTGCAAACCAAACCTCATTCCCCTTGCCCTTATTTAATACAGTGGACATTAAAGTTTAATATAAAAAAGGAAACATTTAGTCAACCTCACCCTCCTTTTGTGGTACAAGGCTCTGCATGGGTGGAATGACAAAGAAATGATACATGAGAACATCACTGATTTGTTTTCAAGTTTATGTCATATGTCAGCTCCAATATATGGGCATCACGCTTTTCATCAGAGTGTCACAGAAATTCTATGAAGACCCTCTATGGGTGGTGATTTCTGCTTGAGAGCAAAGGTAACAAACTTGTCCCAGTCAAGTTTGTGATATATATAGACACCCACCGCAGCAACTTGCACCAACACAAGCCTTGACTTGCAGGTAGGCCACGTGACTATGTCTTGGTAGTTAGTCCCTACTTCATCCTGCAGTTAAGTGGCACCAGCTTCTATGGGGATATTGCATCTGCGTCAGGCATTTGCACTGGTGCAGTGGCTGCATTTCAGGCTTTCCCTGAACGCTGCAGAAACGCTGCTCCCAGGAAAAGTCTTGTCTGTGCGAAGTTTTGAAAAAAGATGTTCGATTTCTGAAAAATAAAATGAAAAGGGAAGTAACACTGAGTAGTCTGGGAGATGTCTTTCTATCCAGGCTTTATTAATGATCATTTCCTACTGTGGTTATTTGTGTACATTTACTGAACCCAGCAGAGCTATCTTCCTTGCTCTGGTTTTGTCTCATAAAAATCCAAAGTATAGAGCTGTCACTCAGGCTTGACAGTGGTGAAATGTTGGTGTGATGTAATTTAACTATAGGCAAGGTGGCTTAATTAACACTTATGGTTTGTCTTTAATAGGCGGGTTTAGGATATGTGGTTTTGTTTTGTAGTAACTTTGGATTTTTCTTCTACGTCTTCCCTTTTCAACTGTAGCAGTGGAAAAAGAGCTTACGTGCTCCTTAGCTGTCATATGACCATGCAGCTCCACGGAGAGACAGGGAAGGCTCTGTTCAAGAAAAGTCAATGTATTTGGGGCAGGATTCAGCAAATTAGCTGAGAGCCCGTTTCTCTAAAGGCTGATTTATGCCAATGGGGAGATCCTCATACAGTGTGAAGCAGCACTGCGTGGATCTCAACAGAGCTACTTTGTTTCATGGGGGTTAAAAATCTGATCCCTGTGTGATTCTCTCCTTATGCTGATGCAATTTTCCCCACCATGCCTGGGGAAGGTTTTGCCTCTGTCTCCTCCTCTCCTCTCTTTACGGCCTAGCAACCTATAAATGCACTGTTTATCCCCTTGCTTTTTTTGAAGGTTATCCATGCTCAGCTGGCGAGCTGTGTTTGTGGCTGGGTGTTGCTACTTGTGTGAGTTTTGATGCCACGGGCTTTGTGGCAGTGAAAGCACAGCAGCACTGGCACTGCAGCCTTACTGCCTGTGATGGGGCCCCAGGACCTGGTTTGTCCAGCTCAGCCCATGCTACCATCTCACTGCTCACTTGGTTTGCCTCCACGTACCAAGAGCGTGCTTTCCTCCCTGCAGCATGGCATATTGAGGAGATAGGAGTTGCTCTGAGATATATTTCCCTGCCAGCAGTGGCTCATTGTGCTATATTGAACTGGTTTGCTTCTTATATATGGCAGCATGAAAATCCTGTCCCCATGCTGCTGCTCCTGCTCAGTTTATCATTTAAGACATGGTCTGTTTGACTAGCTCTCCTTCTGTGTTTGTAGGTTAGACAGAACTCCCTGTGGGTCAGCTTTATGTCTTC
>VZTV01087803.1:0-10094 GCA_013400875.1 Anhinga rufa | reverse complement strand
GATTGAAGTTTGTACATTTACACGTGCATATTTGAGGCATGATCCCATGTAGTGCTGCTTTCCAGGTCCTTCCTTCCAAGGAATACAGCGATGGGCACTGCAGCCCAGCCCTGCTCTCCCAGGTTTTGATTTCATACCTGGGAAAAAGTAAACACCTGGGAACATTAACAGAGTGGCAAAAAACAGCAGCTCTTAAAGGAACATGGTTGGTTTACCACAGAAGCATCTGAGCTACTGGTTATGTCATATGACCTGTCTGAATTTTCTCTTGCACAGAGACTGTAAGGCTTCTCAGGGCAAAAGCTTTATTGGGCTCTTTCCAAACACATTGGCAGCTAAGAAAGCTAGGTATTTTCTGAAAACTTTTTTCATGCTATTTGGAACATGGGAAAATCAAGTTATTCCTATATTCTGAACAAATCTTTGAGCTTACACATGTAGAGAAAAGCATGTAGACTAATTCAGTTAATTTGCTTTCATTCACTGGGGAAGGAGGCAATGCCCCCAACATCTTCTTGGTATCTGTCTAGGGTAAGTTTAGTCTTTAACTTCCATGCTTTCAGGATACTCAAGGCATTTTCAAAGACCAACTTCCAACCCTATCAAACAGGAGTGATGCACAGTAACTGAATGTGGTGGGCACGATTTTCTGTTTGAAAATAATAAAAATAGATGCCCTAGTCTAAAATGGCTGTTGAAAGACCAACAACAGTGATTTTCCACTGTAAATCCTAGACAAAAACAATTGCCAGGTTTAGCAGGATATTTCATATGGCTACAAGCCTTTCAGCCCTTCTGTTGCAAACTACAGTGAAAATGTAATTCTATGGAAATGATTTATCACCAATGTTGTTTGGTTGAACAGCTTACTATGGACTATCCCCAGGTCTTATTCCTCACCAGGGAAAGGTGCAGGAGAGAAACAACAACCCAATGGTGCATTACCTTTAGTTTCTGAATTAATGTAACATGTTGTCCTAAGAACTGTGCAATGTGTGCATCTATACTTGAGGTCATGAAGGCAAGAACCATGATAGAATGATTCATCTGGGAAAGGAAAAGTTGCAGTCCCCCAGTCAAGTGTAAATAAAAAAGGTTATCCTAAATACTGGTAAAAGTTGAATATCTAGCAACAAAAACATCAAAGTTTCTTCAGACTTTATGGGTTTGCAACTTAAGATCTCTCCTTTGGAGTGCGTTAAGTGCTGCAAGGCTACAGCCTTCCTACCTAATGGAAACCAGAAGAGCATTAGATACGTAATGTTTAGAGACAAAAAAGCCAACATGTTGGTGACAGAACCCCTTATGATATCTGTAGAAGGCATATGACACCTACAAATCATTCGCGAGCACCTCGCTCCAGTGAGCAAATTCTTTCTGTCCCCATCAGAAAATATTTTTCTTTATAGGTCTCTCTGTAGCTCTGCTCTTTTCAACTCAGGTTCAACAGAGAGGGAAGTGATACGACTGCTAAGGATGGTCGGAGCATTTGGAGCTAAGTCCCAGTCCCAGTTTTAAATCCCTCTGCTGCCTGATTTGGAGAGAGATAGCAATCAGACTCTTATCCTTTTTTGAGCATGTATATTCATAGCAAGACATGAATGAGCTTTCTGATTTCTTCTGCTGGTTCAGCCACATCAACCACATTCTCCATCAACCTAAATGGCACCCTAATCAACTAAGTGGGAAAGTCAATCTTGGCTGCTTTCTGACCTAATTAAAAATTAGAATGTAAAATATTCTTCATTTTTTCTACATAGAAAAGGACATAAATCCAGGTAAGCTCTCAGTATTTATATCCTTCAAGAACTCAAGTATCTGGCTAAAGTATATGTAGCAAGAATATAACATTTACGAGGTAGCAATGTCCTACTTCCTTAAAGGTAGAGATTTTGTTATAATTACAACTGATTTTCCTAACAAACTTAATTTTTTCATAGAGTAAACTTAGCTAAAATAATCCACAGGAAATAAAATTTATTGGATATAATGCTATGGTACAAGCTAAGGATATCAACTTTTTGTCTGGAGTTTCTGTGGTGCTCTAATCAACTTCCTTCTACCTTTTGAAAAATACCTGCAAACCAAATGGTCTGGGAAAAATGGCCTGGAAAAGGTGTTATCTATACACCAATGGACAAAGAGGAAAAAGCTACACAGACTGCACCGATTCTCCATTTTACAAGACTTCAGTCTTCCTAAAACCTTTCAGTCTCTAGGACCATGGCAGCTTCCTTACACTCAGTCTATTTATCAGTTCATTCCCAGCAGCTATTAGTTATGTTCTGTGTGACAGATATAGCAGAGAAAAAGGCAGGATCTGAGGTATCAGAGGTAAGTAAACAGCAGTATAACCAATGAAAGGGAGAGGCACAGAGGAGACAGTCTGGAATTAAGAATTGCAACAATTTCTTATTTAAGAAGGTGGTTTATAAATAAAATATATTTTTTTATTTTTACAGTGTAATTTGCTCCCCACACCTATTATTTATTTTTGCAAACAGCTTCTGATTTCACATTCCACATATGGGTACAAGGCAGAGGCTTGGCTTTCTGTGCTCCATTCCAGCAGCGTCCCCATAATACCAAAATTTGTGGTTAACTAATTAGAAACGTTGTTCAACCAGTCCAAATTATTCTAAGAGGCCAAACAGCTTCTTCCCATTTTTACATGTAATTTTTAATTAGGAAACAAAAAGTCAGACAACACAAATAAATAGCAGTGAGGCAAGAGGCTAGCTATGGTTTGCAAGTAGTGTCCTGTGGCATTGCAACAGCAAGGCAGCTGGGCTGCACTAAATAACCTCGTTACATCCGTGTGTCACACTTCTCAGATGAAGTATAGGATGCACTCATCCTATACTTAGCAAGCTGTCACAATTTTATATGGGAGAAACATTTATCACAAGTTGGCCCTAATTAATTGGCCTGCTAGAACCAAGTCATTAATAGTAGTCAGAGACAGTATTTTCCAACGAGTTGGAAATAGAGATAGGAATCCATGTCCTGGAGACTAGGGTATGCCTAGTACTGAGGCTCAGGTCCTGTACTACATAGCTATAACTAGCCCCATAGCTCAGATGTCTCCATGTCGCAGTGAAGGCATACTACCTTCCCATTGGAAATTGCCTCTAGCACATTAGTACAACATGCCCAAAGAGGCATGTAAAATTCACTTCAGTGGAGTTGTGGACACTGCCGGATTGCAGTTCCTGCAGAAAGCAGGCATAGCCACATTGTTTGAGATAGGCACCTATAGCAGGCAGCCAGAACATAGATCTCAGGCTTCTGATCACGCCGAAGATCTCAAAATGCCTAATCACCAAGCAGTAAAACCAGAGATAATTAATGGGATTACAAATATCTTTGGTTTCCTCTAATGCCAGTGGTCATATAAATATTGTATCAGCAGAATCCAAACAGCATGTTTGTAAGTGTAATGAGTTTTGCAGCTGGTTCTTCAGCCACTTCTGTGAACACAGTGCAGCACAGGACCTGTGACACCCTGGCAATACTTCTTCCAAGCATGGTGCTGTATCCTGTGTAACACCAGTGCTGAAATATGAGCACCAGAGCCTGGACTGTGTCCTCAGAAGCATGTGTGCTAAGGCTCCAGGTCGCTGGAGCACCAGTAGCCTGAGAGCTTAATTTCTGAATGTAAATAGAACAGAAACCAGTCTGAAGTACAATATTTAAAAATTAACATTTTCTTCTCTGTGTACACCAGTTACTGTACATCTCACGTATATCAACCCAGGGTACTCAAACGACCCAGTGCCTTTAATAGCATGTAACTCAAATATGGACTCTTAATTCACTTTGATCATCATAAACCCATGAGCACATGAGTAAGCATTTCACTACTGCATGCCAATAAAAATGTTGTTTAAACTGTTAACTGCCTGTTTAAAGCAGCAATTAATCCCCAAGATCAACACCTTCGAAATTACTGCCGTAGGGCATAGTTAAATATTAACCTTGGCTCTTAGGGGAAGTGTTGGGCTCATGACATGGGAAGGGATCACTCTTGGTAGTTTAGTATTTTATCCCCTGCTCTGCCATTGAGATGTTGTATAATTCTTAGGGGAAAAAAAAAGTCAAAACCACTACTCTTTTTTAAGCATACTTGATGTAATCTTCTAATTCAGAATGTGCAGGTATTTTCTAACTGCAACTCTCTCTGCATGTTCCTATGCAATAATTAAACCCAACCTTTGGATCAGGTGAGGGTAGTAGTTTTGGTATAATGATGAAGACTGGTAGAGGTATGACTTGTGAAAACGCACATTCTTCCTTTCAAAAGGACCATAGTCCTTCTCCTGCTTGGGGACTGTGCTCAGCAGATGCCCACTGAACCCTTATCAGCCATGCTTGCCCAGGTAGGTCCCAAAGCAAGAGCCAAGCTTGTGGCACTGAGTTCCCTTGAGCTGTAAGTGCTGGAACAATAAAGCAAGAGACAGAGAAAAAACACAGCAAGCAGGAGACTAGATAGGTCTGTATCTGAGTATTACTGTTAGTGAAGTCCTTTACATTTCTTGTAATAAGAGGTATAAAATTCACGTGTTTATATAATGTCATGTATTCAGTAAGTGATTTGCAATCATTTATCAAACACTGTTACTGTAATTTATAAAAAGTACCATCTGGCTAACCATATTTTTATATAGAAAAACATTATTTTAAAACAAGTGGCAAAATGAGCACAACTTTAACTATCAAAATTCTAAGTACAGCTTTGAGGATGTAATCCAGATCCAAGCAAGCCAAGCTCTGGGGAGTTGTGTTGTATGATATAATCTTTCTCCTTAGATTCTGAAGTGGATAAAAGAAATATCCTGTAGTCAGCTTTTTCATGTCCCCTAGCTGCACACACATCCATGCTCGAGGTGCCACGAACTCAGGTTCCTTTCTTACCCACCCCACATGACAGTATATAAGTGGGTGGGACCACACCATGTGGCTGGAAATATTGGGGGTTTGCACAGTGACACAAGTCCTCTCAAATATATATTCATGTCAGAATTGGGAACCATAAAGAAGCCAGCAGTAACATGACAAGACCAAACACAGTGGTTACACCTTTGTTAATAACCCTGAAGAGATGAAGTGCAGAATGCAGTGACATCTGATGTGGCTCTGGTTTCTCCACCCTTAGACAGTCTGCTTCTGCAAGTTCTTTATTGCACATTCAATATTTTTAAATAAATGTTCTGATAAATACGGAACCATCACACTAAATTCTGCTGTAGGCAATAATCAAGCATAAACTCACAGTTCCTAAAATACACATGAAGGTAGTCGGGAGTGCAAAGCAAGGCTGTGTATCTGAAGGCAGGCTTTGCCCAGTACAGTCATAGAATCACAGAATCATTGAATCATAGAATGGTTTAGATAGGAAGGGACCTTTAGACCATCCTGTCCAACCCCCTTGCAGTGAGCAGGGACATCCTCAACTAGATCAGGTTGCTCAGAGCCCCGTCCAACCTGACCTTGAATGTTTCTAGGGATGGGGGATCTACCACCTCTCTGGGAAACCTGTTCCACTGTCTCACCACCCTCATTGTGAAAAATTTCTTCCTTATGTCCAGTCTAAACCTACCTTCCTTTAGTTTAAAGCCATTACCCCTTGTCCTGCCACAACAGGCCTTGCTAAAGAGATTGTCCCCGTCTTCCNAGCAGAGCAGAGGGGCAGAATCACCTCCCTCGCCCTGCTGGCCACGCTGCTTTTGATGCAGCCCAGGATACGGTTGGCTTTCTGGGCTGTGAGTGCACATTGTTGGCTCGTGTCCAGCTTTTCACTCATCAGTACCCCCAAGTCCTTCTCTGCAGGGCTGCTCTCAATCTCTTTATCCCCCAGCCTGTACTGATATTGGGGGTTGCCCTGACCCACATGCAGGACCTTGCACTTGGCCTTGTTGAACCTCATGAGGTTCTCACAGGCCCACCTCTCCAGCTTGTCCAGGTTTCCCTGGATGACATCCCGTCCCTCAGGTGTGTCAACTGCACAGCTTGGTCAGCTTGGTGTCATCTGCAAACTTGCTGAGGGTGCACTTGATCCCACTGTCTATGTCGTTGATGAAGATATTAAACAGTACTGGTCCTGGTATGGACCCCTGAGGGACACCACTCGTCTCTATCTGGACATTGAGCCATTCACTACTACCCTCTGGATGTGACCATCCAGCCTGTTCCTTATTCACCAAACAGTTCACCTATCCAAGTCAATGCAGGCAGAAAGGTCTACAGGGACTGAGCAATGCTGGGGAAGTTGTAATGCCATTAGTATGTTGCCATCATATTGTTGTTCTGGCTTTTTGAAATAAATTGCCCATACTATTTATGTTTTACTGGGGCCTATCAATGTATGATCTATGAGCATTAGGAGGTAACAGGTGCCACTGTGCTGTGCATGAGAGAAAAAATATCACTGTTCCATGATTTCACCAGTGCTAGATCAAAACAAGAGGGTGAACCAAAATTTCTGTAGCAAGCAGTATTAACAATTTATGTTTTGAAAACTGGTTTGTGCCATGCTGTTTTCATACAACCTATAACAGGTGAGGTTTTTTTCAAAGGCAAAGGAAAAATCCTGAACTCTTGAATGGTAACATGAACAAATGTAACACAGAGCAGAAGTGATATTAAATGCTCTAAACCAAGGCAATCACTGTATTAATAACATGTGAAGGAAATGGAACATCAGCATAGTTACTATTTTCCAATAATTGTTGCTTAAGATTATCCCATTGTGTCTGCTTCCCCTATACTTTCAGTGCTTAAACTTCTTTCCCTCACCCTTTCCCAATGTATCATTTTACCATGTCACTCATCCTTCACTCTACCAGAATTAGGTCCTATGAAGTATATCACTGTTCAAAAGTACAGGTCCTCAGAAGACAGGTGGAATCTGAAGCCTGAAGATGCATAGTAATATGTTCTCACCTGGGTTGTGTCATGGAGACAGGGTGCTGAGTTTGGGAGGCACTGATGGAAACCAAATCTTTAATTTGAGAAGTCCCTGCTCGCAAGACTTTTTGTATGCTAAATCTACTAGAGGATTTTGTTTGGGGAATTTTAAAATGTTGTGTATTGGAAGAGAATGGAATAGGAACAAAGATGAGTAGCAGCACTAGAAGGGTAGGGAGAGATGGTTTCATTGCTCCTTTTGAATTGTGGCACACTCTTGCAGAAAGCTAGGCAATCCATACTGCTAACATAGACCCTTAATGGAAACCATGGACTGAACATTGCCGTCTGTTCACCAGTACTCCCCAACGCCAGCACATTCACTCGGGTTCTCAACATTCTAACAATGCCTTGCCCCATTCCCTGTTCGATTACACAAATTCTTGCTAGTGCATGAGAGAGTGACAAACAGCAGCTATCATAGTATTACCAAAATAGGCAGTGAATCATTCAGATAGAGCATATGTTCTCCCTATCCTCCTCCAAGTACACTATTGTTTGACTGACATGGCCAAGATCAACCCTAGCTACATCATTCCTCAATACCCAGTATCATGATTCTTATCCCCAACTGACCCTTAGAGAATCCACATAGAGGGAAACTAACTTACCTAGCGAAGAGAGGTGACTTGTCAGTATCGAGATTGAGGCTGGTTGGTAAGACTTGAGGTTGTTTGGTAAGACTATAAGTATGAGGAGAGTGGCCATCAGTTTCATCAATTGTTGGTAATAATGCAATCATCCCTTCTTATCCTCCTGGATTTCTCTTTAGCATTAGACACTGATGTCTCACTTGAGAAGTAGCAGAAGTCCCTAACTTCTGAACAAGCAGCTAAACTAACGCGAGTAATTTTTGAGGAGAATGCATCCCATTAGAAGAGATAGGAAAGAATATCTCCACTGCTAGGTCTATTCACTTATAGACTCTTAAAAATAAACAATCATTCCTCTAATGTTTTTTATAATCTGTTTTCAATTACATGATTGATCCATTCATCTGACAATATCATGAAAAGACATCATGGCATCACTGTTCCATCAGAGATTAGACAAAACAAAGAATAGCCGAACCCAGTAAGAAGACAGATCAGTACTGATGGGAAGAGTCCAGCTGCACAGTGCATTCTCCTTTGTTGACATGTAAAAGACTCAATTCAGACTGTAATCCACATAATTTACAGAAAGACAACCATATGGCATCCAGACTGCTAGTGATCTGCTCTTAGTCACTTTTCAGCCAAACCATAGTGATGCAAGGTACTTGAGCAGTAAGTTTGAAGCTCAGTCTATGCCAAAGCATTTGCCTTGGCAACACAGGCTGCTGCAAGCAATCTGATCATCTGCACACTGACAAAATTTCATGTCAAGTTCAAGGTCTTGGTCTATTTGACTAGTGCGTTGCATGAACTTTGCCCAAGATATCTAACTGATCTTCTAAATCTCAAGGCTGATAAATGTCTTCCAGTGCAAGGATGCTCAAAAGACTAAAGGCCATCTTTTCAGGGAAAGATGCTGGTTGTTTGCTTGTTTTGTAATTCATTCAAAGATTTTGGATGTAAAGTACCTTCAAAAGTTTATCATTCCAGATGGAAGGCACATTTCTTTGCAAACTATTTAAGTAGGGTAAATGCACGCATGCACTTTTTTTGGTTATGCTTTTAAATCTACCTTTTGTCAAAAGCCCTGTAGAAATGCTGCTTATATTTGCCAAAGACAAGAGATGTGTTATGATTCCCCAATCTAGACAATACTCTGGTGGCATTGTGATAAGCATCCCACAGAACGGAGAAAGAAACAAATAAAAGCAGGCTATAGTTTTGCAAAAGGTTTAGTTATAATCAACTAATATGTTTCCATATAAATAATCTGCAGCTCAAATGCGTCATTTCAAAAATATTCCTTCAAATGAGCTTAAAAAGAAGTGTTAGAGAGGTGAAACTGGAGGTGAAGAAGCTACTCGGAAAGTGAAGTGAGTTCCATGTCTAAAACTCCCACTGGTGAGTGCATTTATAAGTGGAGAAGAGGGTAATTGAAAGTATGCTGCCTGTGTATTATCAGCACACCTATGTGCAGATGAATCTCATCGTAAAGCAATTCTCATTAATATTAAATCACTCCCACCCTTCTTTTTCAAAGAGGGAAGAAAGGAACTGAAATGAGACTGTGATGTTCATGGGTAGCTGGGCCTAGAAACAAAGCATATGCACTCTGTAGCATGAGTCTGCCTTAATGTTTGTCTAAGCAATAAACCCAAAAGATTTGAGCTAAATTGATTATGATGGGAAAAATCATTGTCCGAATCTATACAAAAAGAGAAATCCAATAACAGAACCCTGCAGTCCATTGTTTAGAACTTCATGCTACTGCTCTACATTTAGGCACTGGTCTGATTTATCAAGAATGATTTTGCTGAGGTAGTAACAAAAGAAAAGGACAAGGATCACTTATGACTGTTTTTACCTACCATACAAATCCTGCTACCAGTTTAAAAAGTCATTACTTATGTTGCAAAAAAGATAAAGGTAGGTAAAATGCATTTAAGCAGATACAAAATTGAACAAGTTGCTCATACAATATCTTTCATGTTCATGTAAGATTTACCTGATGCAGTGGAGGCACATTTATATTTTGCTTTTGAAGAAATATCTCAAAATTAAATCCCCTCTAGAATGCTCACATTTGTAGGAGGGGCTACTTCAAAAAACATTAGTTGAGAGAGTTTCAGTTCTCCTGCACTTATCAATACAGGCCTTTTGAACATTTTTCAAAAGAAAAGAAGTCCCAATCACTGCAGTATACCAAAGATCGGATTGTCAGACGCAAGCTTGATCTCAGCAATCCTGTCATTAGGATTGTCATTATCTTTTTGCTATATATTTAAAATATTTATGTTTTAAATGCAGGAAAATTATTTCTGTGGTTATATTTTGTTCCAAAAAGGTTGTTGGTTTTCTGTTTGTTTATTTTTGTCTTTAGAGATATTAGAAGGACAGTGACAAAACAGCTCTTTCTCACCGGGTAGGCAGCTTCTCCTACAGATTAGCTGCTGATTTACTTCTGGAGAGAGTTTTCCTTTAACTCTTGTTTCTAAGATACCCCCCCCACACACACGTACTGGGTACGTCACG
>VZTV01087801.1:216-15198 GCA_013400875.1 Anhinga rufa | reverse complement strand
ACAAAAACAAACCCCAAACAAGAAAACCCAAACAAACAAACAAAAAAAAACCCCAAACCAAACCACAACCACACCACCCCCAAACAAAAATCCCCTACCACACACACAAGGAACACCGCATTGCTCATGGAAGAGGGGAAGATGACTCACAGCCTTGCTATTATTACACCTTATTATTACACTGTACTTAAAATATTTGTGTCTTCATTAAAAAAACCACACACAAAACTTATCATCAGCAAAGAGTAACAAGCTTTTTCCAACTCAAGTAAAGAAATTCCATTAAGAACAAGATCCTTCCATGATGTGTTACTTTTAGATTTCTTGAGCTACCTACTTAAGTGAGACAACTATTCAGCACCCCTAGCTATTGCTTTCAGGGCAGGCTGAGTGCTTTCAGGACCAGCACAAACAGCAGCTCTAACTTTGACAAAAGTATTTTCTGTATGAAAGTGATCAGCAAGTTCAGAACTTCCTGGCTGAACCTGGTACTGGCTTAGCAGTAGGCATATTTTAAAGGATTATCCAGCAGCTGTTAACCTCCTCAGATAGTTCAACAGCTTCAGTCCTTTGCCATCTGCCAGCTTTCCAGGTCTCCAACAACCCAGCAGCTGTTTACTACCGCTCTGAAGAAAAGCTTTTCTACTGCAAAGATGTCTTGGTGGCTCTAGAGCATACATCCACCCAGCTCTCAAGACAAATTTCTCATTTGGCACAGCACCTGCATGCCTACAAAGGAGCAGTTTGTTGCTACAGAGAGCCTGGTCTGCATGCAGTGATTAATGTCAGCTCAGAGCACTCTGGAACCAGCAAAATTGAGTCCTGCAGGCCTCAGGTAGATACTGAACCCTGCTTTCACAGTAAATTCTCAACAGCAACCCAAATATTTGTCTAAGCATGACACAGACTAAAGCACGAAAACTTTCAAAAAACCCACAACACCCCAGAACACCCTTTAGATGGAAAAAAGCAATCAGTCAGCCTAGACCACATTTAATACTCACTTGTTCAGACTTTGACAACTTTTAATACAGAGGCCCAGGTCATCAGAAGACTGAAAATCCAGACTATCACTTAGTCTCCAAGCACTAATGATTAAAAACTACACCACTTTAAACTACTTGCAGAATTCAAGTTTGGTCCCATTCTGTACTCTGATGTGGGGTGAAAAATCTTATTTGAAAAACAAGTGCAGAAAGAAAGAAGTGCTATAGCTCTGCTGGGGCAATGATGGTGCAACAAAATAGGAATTGGGTGAATTAGGATTAAGATTTTGCATAGGGATGCACTCTGAAATCACGCAGCACTCCATTAAAAATCACACAGTGCTCAGAAGTCATGTAGATGCTTCTCACATCATAGTTATTCAGTCAAAGCTTTTATTTCTATATTGTGAACCTTTTGTATTTGATATTTTATACTAAGATAGCATTTACTGTGCATGTTATGACAAATAAGACTTTTGTGCATTGCCTCAATTAATTTTAACAACCTAGTCTCAAGGTATGAGAGATGAAGGTGGTATTTTCATTTCACATACTGATAACAATGTTAATTTATAAAAATCAGTTGCAATCTACATTGGGAGCAGGAGTGGAATCCAGGTTTCTTTGTTCTGAGTTCTGCAGAGCCATTTATCTGATAGCACTGCACTGTGCAGTGACCTTTGATGATGGCATAAAACACAGAACTAACGATGACACAGAAAGCACACTGCTCAGAAGCATCCACGGTAAGAGCACACACACACAGAGTGAAGGATAGCACTGTGTTACCCATCAAGAAATACACCCGCAGAGGTAGCATGTCTGTCTTGCACCATCTGGTGAGTTTTAGCTGCAACTGCAATCAAGAGAGTGACAACTGGGCATGTGCAAGTGACTGCTCTCAGAGCAAAGGCCACAGAGGTCATTTACTTGGCAGACATTACTTCAAGACTATCTGAAAAGTAACTTCCTAAGAAACAGTTCATTTAATCAGTTTTAATGCATATCATCAGTTGCTGTTCACCATTTCCTTGATTAGATGATGGGAAATACTGTTTTGTTGTAGGTCCGGCCACTAAGGTCCTGCATGAGTTACTGACGGCAGTGTTTCTCAGGGGCTACTTACATTGCTGCTGCTTGTCTGTAGCCTCAGCTCTTCTCTCCACGCTGAGATGGCAACTACAAGAATGTTCAGTTAGGTGAAAAAGTTTGCCCTGTGCAGCACTACAAGTCCAACTGTGTTAAGTCAACAACGCCAGCCACGTTTCTCAGATAACAGCTGACATTCAAGGCACCACCACAAACCTCTGAGGCACTTCATATGGATTAAATTATCACTACAATTCCCTTAAAACAGCATCCAAAATGTTCCTGTTTAGCATTCCTGAAAAATAATTAAAAGTTGTTGTTTTTTACCTGACTGGGCAGCATTATCATCGTTTACTGCAGAATAGAAAATATAATCCACAGTGACAGCACTTCGGGAGTGACAAGTCGTTACTTCTGGTATCCCAGTTTCAGGAAAGTAATGAGAATACACTGAAGACAATTTAAAATGGTGCTGCAATTTTGAAG
The DNA here is from genome assembly GCA_013400875.1 of Anhinga rufa. NCBI lineage: Eukaryota > Metazoa > Chordata > Aves > Suliformes > Anhingidae > Anhinga > Anhinga rufa. The sequence continues at coordinate 12,637 of VZTV01087801.1, read as the reverse complement.
ACAACCTAAACAGGAATCAAAGAAAAGAATGTTATTCTTTCTAGGAAAGACAAGAAAATAAGCAATGAAGAAATACCAAATAGTTTCTGGCTACAAACAAAATGAATTATCTGGATGTGCAAACTAGCATTTCTCTCATGCAATCAATCCCATAGCCTTTTGTCTTAGTGGCCTAGTTCTAGACCTCCAAAGGTGAAGTGCAGGCAGCTTTTTCAAGTAAAAGGCAGATACCCAAGAGCCTATCAAAACTGGCTTAACTGACACTTTAAATGTACGTAGCTTTCGCCTTCATGTACACTTTGTAAGATTCCACGTGTCCTCATCCAGCAATCGCTCCCTGACACATGGGTAGAAGTATTTATGACAGCAGCTTATATGAAAGCAGCCATGAACTCATCTAACCAGGCCCTTCAGCATACAGAGAAATTAAGATTTTATTTTTTTTTTTTCCTCCCCTAAACTAAAGCTGTCAAGTGTTTTCAAGTTAGGCTATGCCCAACTTTCTTTCCTCCACTCAGGCTCCCATTTTGCCTCTCCCCATCATCCGTCAGTCTGTTCCTCTTCAGTTCAGCCCATCTTGTCTCACCTGTTTTTTTCAATCTTGAAAGCGAACTGCAGAACTGCACCTTTCAGGAAAAGAACTCCTCTCTCCCTCCCAGCCATTTGCTCCCATCAGCTCTGCAAATCATCCATCCCTCAGCTGTACCTGCCTCACCTTGCATGGCGGCATGTTAAACCTAAGCTGCAATGTGTTCTGGTTAAAAATCAAGCAATTAAACCACCAGAAATCAACATGTCACCTGCCCAATTTAGAGAAGGCTGACAAACATGCCAGTTGGTACAAAACAGAAGGGTAGTAATTTCTGCTTGTTACATGACATCCATTGTAGGATGAGGCAAAAAACTCTGCAAGCAGTGTTCAACACGTGGCACACTATGGATTTACACAGAAGAGCAGGGTTTCCTGTCTCGTTATCTACTACTTTTCTCAGAAATGCCATTACTTAGCTTTTTGATCACCAAGAATCACCAAGTATTTTAACATTAACTATCTGCAGTGGTACCAAGATCGCATTTCTGATAAGAAATGGCTGACTTGGAGCCTGACATCACACATAGGCAGTTAGGGCAATTTCCTTCTTCTATGCCTTACTTTATGCACCTTTACCACTTTGGTAAATGCAAATATATTCTTTCTTTCAAAAAGCAGTTACATTTTCCTTCTCAGCAGTCTAGTGGTGGCTTCCTCCTCCAGTTTAACAAGCAAATGTTTTGATCCCAGTAGGAGTTGTGCTACCAAATCCATAATACTCCAAGTTTCTGGGACTAAGAGAATTTAAGTTCTCTTGACAAGGAACATTTTATTATCTTTCCAGTTCCTTTCCCTCCTTTATCCCAATTTCACATTGTATTATAGGATTTTATTAGCATCCATAAACTAGAGGGTGCCAGAGGAGTGGCACGGGCTGCCCAGAGAGGCTGTGGAGTCTCCTTCCCTGGAGACATTCAAACCCCGCCTGGACGCGGTCCTGTGCCCCCTGCTCTAGGTGTGCCTGCTCACGCAGGGGGGTTGGACAAGATGATCTCTGGAGGTCCCTTCCAACCCCTACCGTTCTGTGGCTCTGTGATTCAAAAACAGTAAAAAGTGGGAGAAGTGCCAGCACTTAAAGAGCTGGACAACAATGGGATTTCTGTTGATTTTCTTCTCTCTTAAAAACATGGTTTCTGCAACTGGACTGAAATTCACAGTTCAAAATGTCCTGTTTATGTCAAGAAGTGACAAAATATGTCAAAAGCATTCTTTTAACAAGCAGAAAAAGTACCCTCTAAGCAGCATTGACACCTCGCCTCTGCATTCTGAAATTATATCTGCAGGTTCCCATGAGAACACACTCCATTATTTCCAGTTCTAGTCTTTTGCTCTCTGATCAGCCTTTTCATGTTTAAATGGAATATGACTTTTTGCCAGATGGGCAGACTGGGCTGGGTGAACATCTTGTATCCACATCTGGAATCAGGCACAAGTTTGGTCTAAAACCAAAACAAACCCCCAAAACAAAGAACCAGTCAAGGGCTTCCAGTTCCCCCCCCCACCTGCCCCCAACACATACTTTTCAGATGCTATTACAATCTCCTGAGTGTTGTCCAGTTTTGCTGCTTCCAATTTTTCTCCTGAAAAATAAAAATACATTCAATTTACACTTAAAACTAGGATGTAGGCAAGACCAATATTGAAGAGCTACAGAGAAGAAAAGCTACGGAAAAAATATCTTTAAGTATACTTATTTTTTTTGCAGCAGGCAAGATACAATTCAAAAAGCTGGATTAAATTCTTCTGTTCCATTCATAAGATCCCCTCCAAAGAATCTTTCAAATTATGCCCCATTCATTTAGAATTGGGGGGTTTTGTCAAAGACAAAATGGTGGATGAAAGATGTAATAATACTCATCAAGGAATCTCTTGCTTTTCCCACTTGTTCCATAAAGTGCTTGCACTATAATACACAAACACTTGGGCAGAATGTAGGTTCATGCTACACGCGTGTGCTACATCCCTCCATCTCTCTTTTCCCAGTCACAGCACAACGGGCTTTCATGACACAAACACAGTAGTTTAAATATCACTCACTGGCTCCTGAATGGCAGTTTCTAACTACTACCTTCTAAAGATTCAAATTTGCAAATAATTATGTGAACAAAAAACTTTACGCTCTAATGAATCCAAAATGAAGTTTTGCAAGCTCAAGACTCACTGCTTTTCCCCCTATAGAACAGATCATCTGTTTTTCAGTGCTACCTGAATGATATTTTCAAAGGACCACAAAAATCATCAACCTAGAAACTGACCTGCATTTTCTTCTTTTTGTTGCTGTTTTATTTCATATACACAGTTTTGTGAAATACCTAACTTTTTTGGCCAAATCGGAATAGATAAGATTCTTTGTCCCCTTGCAAACTGTTCTTGTCCAGAAACCTAAGAAAGACAACATGAGCTTTTTTCAGACAGAACTCCGATTAAAAAAGAAAATTAAATGAGCGGATATGTTTTGTAAAGTATAAAGTTTTAAGCAAAAAAAAACACCCCTAACCCAGCCCCCTAGAATAAGTCTTTTATAATGGCTTGTCAAATCTCTGTAAAAATAACAACACCCCTTACGTACAACCCCGTTGTTCACTCTTATCAAGTTTTTTGCAGCTACCCAATTTTTCAGGATAGTTCTTGCGACACTAAGCTGAGAGACTACCAAGACCACTTTTAGCACCATAACAGGACTGAGTATATACAGCTTCCTCGCAGATACTTACTTTATCTTCAGAGTGCTTATTCTTCAGGGAGCAAGTCAAGTCAAAGCAGGGCTTGAAACAACTACCCACTAGCAAAACACACCAGTGGGGCTATTTTTTCCTGTTCTCTCATTGTATGTACTCCAGTTACTTTCTATTAAATAGCATTTGACACATCCAACAGCTACATACAAGAGCTTACAACAAAAAGCATCTAACCTGGAACAGTTTAGATTCAGCATCTAATTGCATTTTTGCTTTTACAGTTATTCTAGCCACTGTAATTCAAAGTTTACCTAAAGTAAGAGTCATCTTTCCATAGAGTACACAGTAGGTATTTGATTAAGTAGCTATTTTATCCTACGTAAACACTGGGGCACTTAAACACAGCGATCCAATTATCCTGTGGGTAACTACCGTTGAAGAACACTTAATTTGTTTGCAAGTTTTTCATTTCAGAGTGCTAGAAGCAGATGTAATATTCTGTAAGGCACAGCTAATATACCCAAGCTTATTTTAGTAACTCCTAAGTAACATTCGCTTTGCAGACTGCGGAAAGGGCACTAAAATTGGTACTGCAATGGAAATAATCACGAGCCCAGCTATGGCATGCTAGCATCACTCAAAATATTTCTTTTTAATCAGCATTATCTTTTTTTTTTGTGAGAAGTGAAAAGCATAGCCTACCTTCCCTATAGCAAGTCCTTCATAATTTAGCTTTCCTTCCTTTATAAATCTGTACAATGGAGAACCAGGAACAGAATTGAAGTCACCACAGATGATAATTGGACAGAAGGTACCATCCTTCTGAGGGGCAACACTGGCAATCTCTGCCAGGAGCATTGCAAGCTGGGTCAGTTTGATGTCCCCTCGCCTTGGGTTATACAGCAGATGTGTATTGGCTATACAGATTGCAGCGTTAGTTTTACAGTGAAATCTAGGCTGCAAAAGCAACACCAGTCCAACGTTGTCCCTGTCCAAGAGTGGAATATCATGGCGAAAAAATTCCACGGGGTTTGATGAGATCAGGCTAAATTTGGAAGTTTTGAAGCAAATAGCACAGCCATCAGGTTTTCTCCCTGTCCTCATTTTATACTCACAGTGATACCCTGCAAGAAAGGCAATTAAAAACATAAAATACCATTGCATAAATAGATATTTTTTTTTAATTAGGAAAGCCTCACACTATTTTTCTCACATGGCAGTCAACATCCAGTTTGAAGTACCAAAGACTACGTCAAGAGACTATGTCAAGTTCACATAGAAAAGTGAACACAAGATACTTTCTGTCCTATCTGGCTTTAGTTTAGATACTACAGGAAACCTGGTCTAGTACCTTTTGTGATGTGTAAGCTTCTACATAGTTTAAGATACCAGGCATGTTCTGCTCTCCTCACATGGAAAAAAAACCCACAAGTCACAGAATAGTAGACTTGTACATTGAAGTTTTTTCTGTATGTTACCACAATGGTTTAGGAATAATATCAGTGAAGCATTCTAATCAAAAGCAATAATCACTCTAAGTCACAAATCACTGTCTAAAATGATTCACAGAACAAAGGTCTCAAACATATTTACACAACTCCGTAATTATCCAGTTAGCAGCAAGAGGAAGCTTTCAACAGGGAAACAGAGCACTTATCAAATGACAGTATCACAGTTCAAACCAGTCCACCTGAAAATAGTAATTTGACAAGTTCTTACTCTATGTAGAGTTGAAACAAAGATTTTAATGAGAATTTACCTATGTAAGAAAAAACTAATGATCCTGAAACAGTATCTAGTTTTTGCCATTTAAAAATGCTTCTCTGCTTAGCCCATGCCATATGGATTCAAGAAGTACAGCCCCATGAAGTGGAGTGAGTCAACCTCCGAGCTCACACCAGTGCTGGAAGAGGGGATTCCCACTCCGCTCTCCCAGCTCCAGGCCATGTGCTCCTGCTACTTGTTGTGGCACTTACTGTTAACTCAGTAAGCCACAAAAAACTAATCCAGGAAAATAAAACTAGTCTGGATAGCATTCTGCTGGACTGGTGGATTTCACCAGGGTAAAGTCTAGCAGGTGCCAGAACTAGCCCAGGAGAAGGGGCAGGACATGCATCTGGGAGTAGGATGCAGAAGAGGAAAAGCTCAGCGAGCTCCAGATCCTCATGTATAGCAGCAGGAAGCTCAATTGCCCACACGAGCCTGGCCTTACAGCGTTGTTTCACATTTCAAGTGGATATAAATCAGTACTGCTGTCACTCTTTCTTTACAAACACTCAATTCGGGGAGCTAGACTATCACCAACTGAGAAAGAAAAAAGTATCAGTCCAGTGCTGCTCCTTGAACTGGCTCCTCCTGGCATCAGACAAGTATCAGTGCCAGGAAAAGAGCAGGGCCCTGCGACTGGAAGGTGTATGGCACAAAAGATTTAGATCAGTTTAAACCACCATGGAATCACAGCCCTAGCAGCATGTTCCTTACCATAAATTCACGTGGGAGAGCGATAAGACAGTGCTATTTAGGCTGACTGACAGTACTGGTGTAAAAACTAATGAATATAACCTGCCCATGGATAAAATTTAGCGCTGATGTTTCAAGCCAGAAAAAGCATACCCTAGAAAAACTATCCAACAGGAATACTGGTAGAAAACACATATTTCAAGAGAGCACTTGATGAATTTATAAAAGGGGATACACAACATTGTTGCATGTGATGGTAGGAGACCCGATTCTATAATCTAAGAGAGTTCTTTGAGGAAAGTACTAGGGCAGGGGAGAAGACAACGTTTTGGTCATAAGAGTTTCATCATACCCAGGGATTCCAAACTTGACTTGATCTCTGTTCTATAGTGGTCTTCTTGGACTTCTTGTAAACAGAGTACCTAAGGCAAAAGTTTACAATTAAAAGATATTAGTAAGTACATAAAAATATTACCATATCATGTCTCTGTTGGCCAGTCTGTATAGGTATATAAAAAAAACCCAACACATTCATAGGCTTTTTGCCTCCATAATCCCACAAAAGGATTCACTCTCCTATAGAAAACGCTCCTCAAGATTGTGAAGAGGGCCCCAATTCCTCCCACCCTTTCTCAGGCAGACATAAGTTTTCAGATGTGAAATTAAATTTAATCCAAATAGTGACCTGCTAATACATTCTCAGCAGTTTAGGTGAGGTCTAAACACCAGAGCAGTGGGATGAAGAGGCACACTTTTCATTAACTACAGCGTCGACAACAAGTGACCGTATTATGACGACCTGAACCAGTGATCAACCCCAAAATAGCCCATTAAGAGAGTTCTGAGCATCTCAGAGCCTTCTCCCCGCACACTGCAGTGACACATGGATTTACAAACACCCTGGGACTCTGACAAAGGACTGAGTTCCTGAAGGGTAATGAGTTAGCACTGCCAGCTGAACTGCAGCAACAGACTTCACTTACCCAGCTGACACTAGCTCATTCACGGTCTCAAAGGAGAACCAGATCTCAATCAACATTCTAAAGTCTCTGCTTCACTTTAAGGTTACAGTTCAAAACAACGATCTGTTAAAAGTCTATGTCCTTTTGGAAGACCTTCCTCTGCATAAAGGGCACCTGCATCTACTAAGGTCTGTGAGCAATTGCTCGTTATAACTCAATGCATGCAATACAAGGCATCACACCTCTTTACCCCAGTGCTGTATTGTGTGGCTCTGCAGACTTCAGCAAGTACCCTGAACTTAACTGCTCTATTACTAGAGGGGCCGGCTTCAGCTCCAGCCCTTCCATGCTGGAGAACTGTCTGTTACCACTCATAGCACCAGGCAGACCCTCACCAGAGTCCCTCTGCCCAATGCTCCTCCCAGAAAACCCATCTAATGTATCTCACTGTAGAGATACATACGTACAGTATGTATAAATTTGAGGAAGAAAGGAAGAGCTTGAAGGGGACTTTAATGTCCAGCTTCCTAGCTATGTACCAACATAACTACATTTTTCAAATGATACAAGGCAAGTTTTCTGTGGCTTCCCTAATACAACTACTTCGATTTTTTTCCGGTACTGTTTTCTGACATGAACAGCTTGGATTCTATCACCAAACCCTTACTGGCCTGAACAATGACCGAAGCAAAAAGTCTACTGACTGGACTTCCTGCTTAAGATTAACAATAAGTGTAAGTGTCCTCAGAAACAACAAAACCCCAGGGCCAACCAGAACCAGACCCCAGTATAAACAGAAGTTCACAGTATTGTCTGAGTAAGGAACAGCAAGCTTGTTCACAAGTCAAATGGTGCAGAATACCAGATGAAGAGAAATGAACACCTGAGAGGAATACTTTTGGATCAGAGTCTCACATGAACGCTACTAACACCCACATCTTTCTCTCAACCTTGAACACTAATCTCAAGAAAATGGAGACCCACATAGCAGTCTCATCACTCCAGTCCTCATACAATCAAAAAAAGTAAAACATTTGAGTCTGCCTTCCAAATAAAGGATTCAGACATGACTAAGTTCTCCATTACCTGATCTAACAAATGGCTCTGAAGGATTAGCAGCCAGATTTTAGAAAGGGACTTTTGATTCACCGAGTATACAGACACTTGGTGTAACTACTACCTAAACAAATATGAAGTCAAAGTCACACACCAGGGAAGTTAGAAAACGCCAGTCCTGGAGGTTGCCTTAATTTGACCCTCCTGGACATGTGCACACTATTTTTCCTCCACAAAAGCCTGGCGTGCAAGATTAAGTGTTTGCAAATAACGAGCAACTATTCAATCTTGCATGTCCTTTGTACTAAATAACTTATGGCACAATTAAAGAGAGCCTCCAGCTCAGTAGCCTCCTAAACTGTACAGTCCCAGAAGCCGAGACTATCCTGGAGAAAGGTGCCCTGTTCTCCCACTCTAAGCATCTATCACCAGCTACTGTTACCAACATGACACTAGACTAGGTGGACCTTTGGCCTATGCAAGTATAGCTGTTCTTACATTCAATACCTTATTTACAGCATTTACAGCACTCTACCCAAGTGTGCTCCAGACACGGACTGAGAAAGATTTATGTGAAGAAAGAAGGTTTTGGCATTATAAAAAAATTGCAGTGTATCAGCAGAACACCAAAGTCATGTCAACAAGACCATTCCAGGAAGTTATGGACAAAAAAATGCAACTATGAGCGATACGTACTGTAGAGTTTGCCTTTGCTGTAAGTTCAGATAACACAGAATAAACTAAATTGCATAAGCATAAATCAAAACTACTGTTAAGCATGACATAACTAAAAGCTCAGTTGGATTCACTAGACAGCCCACCTATCAAAACAAGCAACAGCAAGAATCTGCTACTCCAGTTTATCAGTTCTTAAAAAATACCCACATGCTCATTTTCTACTCACATCTGCATCCAGCTGTTTGATTTCTTGTAGAATGTTGGGAAATCTGTACGTCCAGATTAATAATCGTTGCCTGCAGTGTTTGTACAAGTGGGAGTTATCTTCTAACAAATTCTGTGAGAGGATATTGTAGGACATGACTGTAAAATCAAATTTTGCCTCACTTTCTGTATTACTTTGGTCAATTTCTTTATTTTCAAAGATTTTCATTGTTTTACTGTGCTGACAGAAATATTCCCAGTGTCTTTTGATGGTTCCTGTTAAAAGCACATGAAGCAGAAAAAGTTATGTAATACATCATATGACTTCTTACTGCTCTTAGAAATCGTTCTACTGACAACTAGTTGTCTTTCAAACTGCTCAAGCAATTCTAAAAGCTTATTTGATTAGCAGTGGTTTAGACCCTCCATTTAAGATGAACATTATATAAACATCAGTTAAAAAAAAAAATAACAACCAAAAAACCTAAACCACCCCAGAACACAGCACAAAAATCATGATATGCCCTGGATTTCAAAACTGCTTTGAAATCAGGAAACCAGCATGTTCTAAGGAGATCACTGCCGTCGGACTACACCACCCTGCTCCCAGTAGAAAGCCTGTCAAACTGGTAAGCCAAATCCAGCCTGCTGACATAGTCTTACACTACCTCCTGCCACTGCCTCCTCACTGGAGACCGGGTATGTCAGTCTGGGATACAGCCTTTAGAGCAGCAGATGGGCATCTTGCTGATCTCTCTATCCCTGACTAACAAAGGGTTAGGAATCAAACAAAGGGTTCGCCTCTGGCCTATCTACAGTCTGACAAATTCAGCCATAAGCTGCAGTAGGGTCCATTACAGGGGCTCCACAACAGATAATGAACCTGATTTCCCTCAGGGAGGTTAAGTAATTCAAAAATTAATAAGCCTCAGAATTACCACGAACTTCTGAAAAGGCTTACTTTGCCATTCTGCCATTTCTACTTTCATACTTAGTATCATTTATGAAAGTTTATTTTTGCCCATCATTAAGCCTCTAATTATTTTTCAGATATGTGTTTCTCCACTTACAAAACTCACGAACAAAGGTGCCTTTCAGCTCATGTCCCAGCTCACCTGAGAGCATGGCAAGGCCCAGTTATCTGTGCTATCGGCTAGTGGCAGACTGCAGCTATAGCTGTTAGTATCAGCCCTGTTTGGGTAGTAAATTTCATCACTGTGCTTACGCTATTCAGGACTTAAAGCTTTGCTGTATTCATTGCAAATACTAAAGTACTATTTCTAGAGTGGGAGAGAGGCCACATTGCTCCTCAGCAGGTATCTTTAATTACTATCACCTTACAACATGCAAACAAAAGGTAACTAAGGAAGGACACCACAATGATAACTACTCTCCGAGATAAAAGTACGTCAGAACGTGCTTGTAAAGGGAGTTGAAACAGGACTCAGCAATAAAAGCACAAGGCAAACTCCCTTCCTTCCGCTCCTGAAGATAGCTATGATGTTTCTAAGCCTTACGGACATTTGTGTCCAAAAATCCCTTTGGGGTGCTGATGGCATCTGTCACCCTTTTCAGTCATAATACAACTTCCAGTTTATTTTGTTAAGGAAGTGATTTACACCAGAAAGGGCCAATTTTGACTGTGCCCCTCTATCTGTTTAACAGTAGACAAACCTGTAAATATCCACAATGTTCAGTAAAACATTTGGACGCTACGTAGAAGATTACATCTGTAATAAGCTGAAGCAGACACTTCGAAGTTTCAGAAAAGTCTGTTACTGAGTTGGGTAGACATCTTTGCACTTCATATTGTATTTGTCTGGATAAGCGCATTTGCTGTTTGCTCTGCCAGTCATGGTCTGACACAAAACTTGCTAATGTGCCAGTGGCAGAATACAGTTGTAAAAACAAAACGACACAATCACACTGGAAGCAAACACCATTAAATCTCAGTCCATTAATTTTTGTTTATCTAGGTCTCAAATACCTCAACTGGCTTGGAAAGAAGCCAGTTCAGGTCCAGCAGGGCTTATGAGCTCAAGCACAGTATAAGGAACGAAGCTATGCAACTGCAGGTCCAGCTCAGTCCTACCGCAAGTTAGCTAAATCTTTCTGCTTTAAAAGAGTTCCCAAGTTACCAGATTGATCTGGCAACAGACACCTGAGAGAGGGTTGTCTGAACCAAGCTCAGGACTCCCCAGCTGGGCAATCCCTCACATAATTGACTGTGTTCTACCACCAACCACAGTGAACCTAGTTCTGGCAGATTGACAGCACAAAATACAAGTTTACTGACTAAACAGCATTACAAAACTGTAACATTTTTAAGACAGATGTTTTCTTGAGAGAGGTGCCAAGAAAAACAGTAACTCAGAAGGTGCATGCAATATTGCTTATAACTCATTAGATGTGCTTAGCATTACAAATAAACAAGGAAAATGAGCAAAGAGCATCTTTTACCTTTCCTGCTGCTACGTTTTTCTTCATTCTGTGCTACAGAAAGACACGATGCTTCCTTTTGATTAGAGAAGTTCACTTCTTCTTCAGGAGTTGAAGTATCATGCTGGCCACTGAGTCTTCTCTTCTTCGTCAATGGTTCTTCTCCCTCACATTTCATGCTGGGGTTAGGTAGGTGAAAGCAAGAACTTTGTGTGAAGTTATCAAGCTGCCAACTAGAGTTCTGAAATTGTCTCCAAGGTCCAAAAAATGGAGGGAATCTCCAGTTTGCTGAGAAATCAACTGGAACAGGAAGTGGAAACGAGGCCCAGGGGTACTGTCCAGCCCATCTCATACAGCTGGAAACTGGGCTGTTCAAGGCAAGTATCTGAGATCCATTCCAGTGGGTGATCCAGTCTCTGCCCAGCCTCTGCACATGACGGGGCAGCATGGAGGGTCTACCAAAGAAAGCACAGGTTTCGTTACTTACACACAACTACATCCACCTACATCCACCTGTGGAAGACTGTAGATGCAAGTTGTCCTGGTCACAATTTATACAAGATATTCTTTCTCTACAAGTTAGTACATACAAGATATTCAAGCCTTTTTAGATACATACAAGACATTTAAACCTTTATCTAAAGGATATGCAAAGTGGGACTTTACAAAGCTGTCTTGTATCTTTTTTCCCCCTTCAGATTTACAAATACCATTTAATTTCCAAACTCTATCCATATGAATAACTATTTACCATTTATTTTCTGCCTTGTTGAATTCAACTATCAGATCTTTCAAGTGCTCAGTAGAATGACCTTTACAAAAGGTCATTTTTGCATGCTGCATCAAATTTATAATAAGGCTACTTGAAATGAATCAGAACACCACTTTCCCTCAAGCAGTCAGAAATTTGTTTAAAGAGCCACAGACTTGGCTTAAAGCACAACGCCAACGTGACAGGGAAACAGAGGTACTAACTCTCGTGCCATCTCTGGTGCCAGCTTATAGAGTAGATTTGTATTCTTATTTCTTTTCCAGGTGGGAAAACTGCAGCTTAGTGATTATTGCCATGAAAATAAGGTGTTTTTTTCTTTTTTTTTTCCAGAAAAAAAGAAAAAAAAGAAATCTGAGTCTCAACAAAAACACAGGAAGGCTGAATGACATCAGTCTGCTTCAGCTTCCTCATTGTTTAAATAAGAAGGCACGTTCTGAGTTTACAAGCAAGAGACACTAATGCTCCTATGCCCAAGGCTGAACTAGAGAGAGAACTCTCTAGGCTGCCATTCCGCCTAATAAGCCTAGACACAACTTCCAGCAAAACCAGCTTGTCCTGGAACGGCAGTTTCCACCCCGAT
>VZTV01087799.1:3971-14341 GCA_013400875.1 Anhinga rufa | reverse complement strand
GAGTGATCTCACCCTGTCCTTATATCAACCCACGAGCCTTTTGTTTTCTCTCCCCTGTCCAGGTGTATAAGGTGTAAGGGGGAAGCCAGCAAATGCAACCTGCCAACCATTTTCTTAGGTTCTGCTAGCACTTAATCTTTAAAGCCATCAGGAATGCTGTAGATTTTTTTGGTGTTTTTTTTTTTATTATTGTTGTTGGTTTTTTCTTATATATAGCTGTACCACTGTGGTATCTGTGATGGGCTAAAGATACAAATAAGGAAAGGTTGGTGGTAAGGGTACTGGGTTTCTGATTGGATCAATTCCAGTAGCTCGAGAAGTGGACAAACTTCCAGGTACATAAGCCTTTCTTTAGGTCATAGATTTTTAAAGGTTACAAGGACGGAATATAATCAAATTTCTGTAAACAAAAAAAAGGCGAAAAACCCCACAAAACCAAAAACCAACCAACCAAAAAAAAAACAAACCCAAACCCACATGTCAGCTACATTTGATAGCTCCTGCTCAGTGATTTGTATTTTGTACTAGAATGCAGGCTTTAGGGTGCATATGTTTCTTAATAAAAGTACTCCAGGTGGTGGAAAGCATAGCCCGTCTCTCAGTATGTCTGTCTTAGTCTCTTTGGAATCTTCCATTGTAGCCAAGATCTGAATGTTTAATGTTTTCAGCTAGCAAGTAAAGAATGAAGAGGCAGCCAGGAGAGAAAGTGAATTGTTTTCTTTCCTTTTTTTAAAAGGAAGCTAACATGGCAATGCAGACACCCCTTGAAATTCACCAGGCTGAGTCAATGGCTAACAAATTTAAAATTGTTATTTTGCCTATTCTTTTCTTTTTCTTTTTTTTTTTTTACAGAGCCTCTTTTTTTTTTTCTAAAGCCTTTACAAAGCTGCCTTTCTCATTAAATATTTCTCTGGCTTTTTAGAAAGCAATTGTACCAGCACCCCAGGTAGAAAAAAACTTGAGAAGCATTGAAGCTGACCAGATAAGCTGTTAGTGTTGGAACTACAAGTGAGAATAAAAGCAAGTAGAGGGAAGGCTCAAAACTAATAGCACTGGCTTCATGACAATGACTACCTCAATGAAGAGTTTGTTGCCAATAGCATAATTACTAAAATCTAGTCTTCCTGGTTTACAAAAGAAAAAAATGACCAGATATGTCTAATTTAATCTCTGAATTGTTTTCTGAATCATATTTGCAGAAACCAGTTGGATTTACATACAGAGGTTCCAATCATTTGCCCCAAGGAAAAATAAGAGTACAAAAATCCATGGAAAGGGAATCAAGTCTTCATCTCCCTTCTCCAGGCCAGGGAAGGCATAGCCCAGTCATAAGGGTTGCTTTACAAAATGGCCATGTTCAGGTCAATTCCACAATAAAACATGTTCAACCGAGCCTTCAGCTGGAATCGCAACAGCCTGTTTGTAGGCAGAGCCCACCGCTCCCCACTATAGTTTCTACACATTCATTGCATTCATCATATGCAGCAACCAACAGGATGCCTGACCTTTCTCCACGATCAAATCTTGTAGCCAGCGTTGTGGAAAGTACTGTCAACATTGCGTCTTCATCAGTGGCATCATCACTGATGCCAGCACCATCTGAGACCAGTTTGGGAAACAGTGCTGTGGGGACGAACTACAGAAATGCATCTGGGAGCGCGAACACTAGTAAAGAACTGCCATCTTCTTCAGTCTCCATCAATCCTAGCTTTGGTGAGTTCATTTGTAATAAATACTCAGAAACAAAGGCTAAAAAACTACTAGTATAAAAAAATACACCTAAAGAAATATCTTTATCGTTATTTAGCAAAAGTAAAGGAGCAGAACTGGCTGCCTTTCTGTAATGGAATACTGTTTAGAACTCTTGAAACAAAGGTCATAGGAATGTTTAATGTGCCAGGGATCACTTAAAAACCTCTGCAGTGTATATACAGTTGTACAGCCTACCACAAGCCTTTGATTTACAGTACGTGCTTTGGGTACTTTTAAGACTAAGCCCTCTGTTTCCCTCTTGATACTCTTAATGTAACCTATTTTTAACCTGTGTATATGTCATCAGTAATGTATGCATGCTGTGCATATGTTTAAAAAGGCAAAGAGATTTGCCTGTAAAGCTAAGTGAGGGTTTGCCTGCACACGTCTTGCATTTAAGAAAGCAACTTACCTGATTTGTGTGAAGGAAATACCTGTTTTCTTCTTGTGGAGGATTTTATCAGTGAAAAATCCTTTCTATCCTCAAATCCTCCAGTGTTTGGTTTCTTTCAAAATACTTAATTCCACAGAAAATGAAGAATTCCATAGATCATTGTGTTATAATAAACAAGCACATATAAAATAGCACCATGTTTCAAAAACTAATGCATTTCTTTCTAAAATATAAATGCCCTGAGTTATGTGGAAGGCTGAGCTATGACATTTTGGTTGCTTTTGGTCTAAAAAATAAGTTTATACAGCTGAAGAGCTGCACGAATAGTAGCTCAAATGCTTGGATATCTATCTGCGAATTTGTAAACGGTGTATGACTTAGCAGTACTATATATGGTTATGCCATTCTTTGTAGGTCATTGTCTCTAACATACACGGTATTTGCACATGTGTAAAATAGGCCAGTCTGAATATTTTGGACTCTCATGTGTCTAATGTGTTTTCTTGGGTGTTATTACTACAGTTATTTATGTTTGTGGTTAATGTGAATCAAAAAGATATTTCTGTTACCGTTCCAATTTAAATCTGCTTTTGTAAGAGCAAAGAAAGTAATATGTAGTAGAATTAGCTGTAGTAGAGAACATATACCGAGAGTACCATAGAGGTCAAGAGAAAGAATTTGAAAAAGTGTTCTGTTCTTAACAACTTGCTTGGTTTTCTAACTTTCTTTTTCTTTAAATATTTTTGTTTTACAAAAGAGTTTGTTGGTGACCCAGTGAGAAATATAAAAGTTCTTGGAAACTATTTGATGAAAGCACGGCAAAAGACTAAACCAAAGTATGCAGCGCGCTACTTAGTTCGTGTCTTGTTCCCCAAGGAAACGTTATTGTGCAGCATTATGGGAGCGAGTGCACGAGGGCGCAGGACACTGGATCCAAACAAAATTGCTGCAATAAGAGGTATGCTACCTTTCAGAATGCACTTCTTTAATACTTGACAAAGCTTTTAATTTCACAGAATCACGGAATGGTAGTGGTTGGAAGGAACCTCGAGAGATCATGTTGTCCACCCCCCCTGCATGAGCAGGCACACCTAGAGCAGGGGGCACAGGACCGCGTCCAGGCGGGGTTTGAATGTCTCCAGGGAAGGAGACTCCACAACCTCTCTGGGCAGCCTGTGCCACTGCTCTGGCACCCTCACAGGAAAGACTTTTTTTTTTCTTATATTTAAGTGGAACTTCCTGTGTTCCAACTTGTGCCCATTGCCCCTTGTCCTGTCATCGGGCGCCATTGAAAAGAGTCCAGTCCCATCCTCTTGACACCCGCCCTTCAGATACTTATAAACATTGATCAGGTTCCCCCTCAGTCTTCTCTTGTCCAGGCTGAACAAACCCAGGTCTCTCAGCCTTTCTTCATAAGGGAGGTGCTCCAGCTACTGATCATCTTGGTGGCTCTCTGCTGGACTTGCTCAAGCAGCTTCCTGTCCTTCTTGAACTTACAAGGACTTCTTTTCTGTATGTTTCTGCTAATCATTGTCTAGCAACTGGTGAACTGATAAATGCAGTAGTGGATATGCTCCACCCTGCTGTGTCTTTTGGTTTTGAAATTCCTGCTTTGTAATTCTCAATGTTCATTTTTCTTCAGTGTGGATAAAACAATTCTGATTTCTCCTACTTTTGTGTACTTCATGTTCACAAGTCATGCTGTTCCTAAATTTTTCATTACAACTTATTTTGTCTTTGTGTGTGGCACAGGCCTTGTGGGGATTTTTTGTTTGGTTGGTTCAGTTTTTGTTGGGTTTGGGTTTTTTATGGCCATGGTATACTTGGGACCAAAGTTACTTGGTGATTCTTAAATACTTTTTTTTTCCCTTAAGTTCACATCTCTTATTTAAGAAATGGTGAAGATGGGGAGGGCATTTTATTTAAAATGTCAAGACATTTACACAGATCCTATGGCATGTATGTGTGAACCTATACATCTCCTTCTTCCTGTTTAAAGGGTGGGAGATTATTTAAGCTGTGTGAAGTAGTTGCAGCATCAGCATTACCCTGTCTGTTTTTTGTGGGGGTTTTCTTTGTTTTGTTTAAAGTTATTATGATGAATCACTCCTTTCCCCTAATTCTACCAGGAGATGCTTAATATTCACAACATTTTAAAAAAGTATTACTGCACATCTTAAATTCATAGTGCTGCTTAGCTTCAAAATGTTAGTTTACTCTCTTTAATTAAAGCTGGAAATCTAAAGCTTCTAAATAGAGAACAATAAACATGAAGTATTTCTTAGCTTTCTCTCTTTCTTTCTAAATTAGAATAATTTTAAATACAGCTTTTTATCACAAAGCTTAAAAATTTTTCTACATTTTATATGCAGAATTTCTTGCAACTAACTTTCCAAACTATGATTTGAGCGAGCATGGAAAAGACTGGAAAACCTGTATCACAAACGTCAATGCTATGATCCGCTGTTTACGCTCTGAAACAAAAATAAACCCAGTAAGTTGTCTCAAGGTGATAATTTATTAAGTACTAGTTTGTGCTTCTTTCTCAAATTAATTATTTGAACTCCTCATCATACAAGTGCTGTAATTGGAAATTCCTTGGGTTCTGTCTTTGCATTGCTCAGCATAGGCCTTCTGACTGCAGCACTAGTTCCAGATGGGGAATACTGGAAGCATGTCCCTTTCTCTTGCTCTGCCTCTTCCTGCTCCTGTGTCCAGCATTCAGTTAAGCACAGGGAAAGGAAAGCGCTGTAAATGTTGCCCAGAAGTAGTGTCAAATTTGATTGCAAGCTTAAACATGGAGCTGCTAGCACTGTTTTCACAGGCTTTCCTTCAATATATCCAGCCATGCATTTCAGCTTTATATTGACTGAAACATCACTCCAAAAACACCTGTAACTCCATTTACCTCTGCTTCTAAAAAGCTTTGTGCAAATCTGTGAATATTTAGTATCTGTTTCACCTGTGGTTTTAATGATTGAAGTTCAGGAGTAACTATATTGTAAATATCTGGAATCTAATTTATACTGAATGGGAAATGAACTGGAACACTAATTATAGAACTGGTAGGCTTCTCCCAGTGCATGTACTAACCTCATTTAATGTTTCAGGAGACAGCTGAAGGAAAAGAAAAAGTGGCTGACGCTCCAGATACATCTCATTGTGTAGATTTAAATGATAATGAAGATGGTGAAGGCAGTTCTCAAAACTCTCAGAAAATGACCAACTCCACAACTGACACATTGCAAAATTCAGGATTGGATAAGTTTCCAGAAGCTTTGCACACACCTTCGGTCCAGAAACCACACTCTTTGGAACCTATGGGTAAACTAAGAAATTTTCATTTTCTGGATTTGTGTGTTCATCTAAAATGATCAGCGAGAGACAGAAGATGCTACTGTTGGTGAAATTGTGTAGTAAAGGGATTTGCTGAACTACATGACTCTTCTTCTTAAGGCAGTCACTTGGTGTATATATAGTAAGTCTTTATGGGAGCAAGCAAGAACATTATGTGGCTAACAGAACACGTGTTTGCAGCTACCCATGTCCCACAATGCATATCCACTGTAAGACTGGAAAGTTCAGCTCTAAGATATTCTGCTCAGTTTCTCTGAATAATTACTTTTAAAGAATTATTTCACAGTTGCCCTGTTTGGTTGTGGGTTTTTTTTTTATTTGGTAGATATTCTACCTTGATGGAGTAAGCTAGCTCAGAATATCTATTGAATAGTATTGCAATTCGAGAAGAAAAGCACACCTTTCTGTAAAACTCACAGTTTAGGACAATAAAAAAATCTTAAAGCACCCTTTATACTTTTTTTAAGTAAAAATGCAGAATATACAAATGCATTGGAAAAAAAATCCATGTACAACATGCATTGCCTCTAGAGACCTTCAAGGAGAATGAGCTGAGATTAGTTGCCCTTGGAAATAATTTGATTAGAATCACTTTGGGGCTCTATCAGATCTGATACTGCACCCAAGATTTGTTAGTCTGATCCCACAGGCCTCCTGATTTACTATGCATTTTGCTTCTCTCTGTTTTTTTTTTTTTTGTGGTTTTTTGTTTTGTTTGGTGGGGTTTGGGTTTTTTTTTGATGTTTGCAGTAGAGTCAGGTTGAAGTAGTTAAAAAAAAATCATTCTGTTTTTCAGTTTTCACTTACAGGATCTAAGCACTATTGAAATAGCAGAACTTTTTATTTACTTACGTAATTGGAATAGCATCATCTTTTCACGTGAGATGAAAACAATTTAGAAAGCAGTCATTAATAATGCAGATTACATGGCTAGCATTGCTGAAAGCATATCAGAAGTGCTGTTACATTGTTGTAAAACAGGCAGGGTTTTTTGGCTACTTGGACGTTGGTCTGCAATATGTTGCATTTTAGTATTAGCTGTAGTGTTACGGTTTTGCTGTAGTCTTTCCAAGCAAGTACAGTAGTTTCAGGGAGAACTTTTTCTGTGTCCTAATTTTAGTGTAATACAGCCATTTTGAAGCATTGCCAGTATTGGATAAGTAAAATTTCTCTCTCTCTCTCTCTGACATCCTTTCTAGAACTTCTTGGAAGTCCATGGCGCAATGTTCATTTGCCTTTCTCAGTCATTTATGTAGCTAAGGGGAAGTCTCGGCCAGAGCTGTCAGCTCGCTACCTAATTCGTCATATGTTTACTGAAGATGTGCTGGTAAAAAGCAATGTGTATGGTAATCTTGAACGTGGTATGAGCCCACTGGACTGCAACAGAATTAATGCTCTCAGAGGTGAGTAAGAAAATCTCTGTTCAAAATATTAATGTAGGGAAATGAACGAGAGTGATTAACTTTAACTTTGTATCCTATGAACAAACCATTGAGCTTTGGAACAAGTCTGTGAAACTGTTCTGACAGGTTTCAGTACAAGCAGTGGAACAAGTTGAGAGAAAGTAGATGAAGTTATATTTAAGCAACTCAAGGAAGTCTCCGGATCACAAACCTGGTTCAAATGAGGAAACTCAGTCTCCATGGCATCTGCTTGAAAGAGCAACACAGTGGGAGATGGAAGCAGTCCCAGAGGGTACTGGAGGTGTTGGGAATAACTTCCTGATATTGGTAGGCCAACCAAAAGTAATGCAGAGCAGGTTATGGTTCCCTTCACAAAAAGGATTGGAGTGTGATAATTGGTGGCCATATTGCCTGTAGAGAGTATGAAATAGTCTTGAGCCTCAAGATCCTGAGTAGAGTTAAAAAGGTCTGAGAGTACAGACCTTGTAGTTTAGAAGAGCAGACTTTGGCTTATTTGGGAAACTCGTAGGTGGGAGCTTGTGAGAGATAGCTCTGAAGAGGAGAGAAGCTCAGGAAAGTTGGCAGGTCTTCAGGGACACAGCATTCTGCAAGCACAAGAGTCCATCCTGACACTTGGGAGAACTGGTAGAGTTATGGGGAGACAAGTTTGGTTAAGCAGGGAATCCATAATTGAGCTCCAGTGCAAAAAAGCAGTATATAGAGATTGGAAACAAGGACAGCTTATGAAGCAGAATTTAGCAACTTTGCCTGGGAGTGTTGGAATGGTGTCAGGAAAGCCAAAGCTCAGCTCCAGTTGAAACTTGCAAGGAATGTCAAGGGCAGCAAGAAGAGCTTCTACCACAACATTAACCGTAAAAGACTGAGCAAGGAGAATGTGGGCTTGTTGCTGAATAGGGCAGGTAACGTAGTGACAGCAGAGTCAGATTAGGCTGAGGTACTCAGTGCCTCCTCTACCTCAGTCTTCACCATGAAGGTTTCAGGCCTCTGGGTGGTGGTTGAGAACAGTCAGCATGTTTTTACTTAGGGTAAATCATGTTTGACACACCTGATAACCTTGTGTGATAAAATGGCTGGATTTGTGGACAAGGGGAGAGCAGTGG
Organism: Anhinga rufa; assembly: GCA_013400875.1. Taxonomy (NCBI): domain Eukaryota; kingdom Metazoa; phylum Chordata; class Aves; order Suliformes; family Anhingidae; genus Anhinga; species Anhinga rufa. Next base: position 6,314 of record VZTV01087799.1, on the reverse strand, counting down.
CTGTCACTTAGCTTGATTTTATTTTATTTATTTATTTTTAAGGACTAGATGGATGTTTTGTGCTCAGAGGGTAGTGAGTCATGTTCCACTTAGGTAACTGACACATAGGGTACTGCAGGGGTCTGTCCTGGTACCTGGCCTGTTTAACATCTTTACCTATGACTTGGAGACAATGGAGAACACTCATCAGGTTTGCATTTGACAGCAAATTGAGACTGTATTAACAGGTACACAGCCAGCACATCAAAGGAAAGGATCATCTCCTTCTGTTTAGCACTCTTAAGTTTGCATTTGGATTACCGTATCCAATTTTGGATCCCCTAGTACAAGAAAGGGATATCGATAGAGCTGGAGGGCCACCAAAACAGTCAGGGAACTAGAGCACTTGCTGTTAGGAAACTGGGCTTGTTTTAGTCTGGAAAAGAGAACACTCCAAGGGGACAGTGTAGCAGCTTGCCACTGTCTACCTTCTCAGTAAACTCCTAGAGTCAAGCTGTTTGCAGTATTGAACGTGGGAAGATGAAAGACCACAGGCATAAATGGAAATGAGAGGTTCAGACTGGATATGAGCAGACTCCTTTTCCCCATGAGGACAGTCAAGCAGTGGCGCACGTTGCCCCGTGAGGTTGTGCCATCTTCATCCTTTTTCCACACCTCAGTGGACAAAGCCCTGATCAACCTGGTCTTATCTCAAGAGTTGTCCCTCCTTTGTGCAGAAGGTTGGAGTAGAGACCTCCTGAGGTCCCTCACGGCCTGAGTGACTGATCAGAAAGGAACAGATTCAAGTGCCTTGCCCTTCTAAGGGCTGAGAGGTCAGCTGTCCCTATTCACCTAAGAGGGTCCATTGAAAGAAAAGGTCTCAGGAAATGATTTAGTTGTTTTGAAGCTACAGGTGGGATAAGGATTGCTGCCAAGTGAACAGGCAGCACTTTGAAGTAGACCAGTTTGAGCTATTTGAGTAACAAATCTTCACTGAAGTGTGTCTTTTTAAATAATGTGTAACAGCATATTCCATGGTATTAATATGGACAGTTTTGCAGTTTCCTCAATTTATATGAATCCAGGATGTCTTCAGGAAATGGGTATTATTTATTCTATTTGCAAATGCTATTCCAAAAGTAGAGGGAGGGTATGTTATCGTTGGAGTTGTAGCTCATGTTCTGCTTTCTGCATTGTTCTTGATTCTGCATTAAGACTTCCAGAACACTAGTCTGTGCCACTTCCAGAGGGAGTCTTCTGTAAGACTCATTCAGTCCCTCCTGCAAGGCTGGATAAAGCAAGCAGAATTGTGATAGACAGTAGAATTAGCATAACAGTTATGTAGCAGGTGAGGAGAAATGTAAAGCAGGTTGTAGGTAGAAAAGGTGTATGGGTTATCATACAGAAGAAAAGTTACAGAATCACAGAACAGTAGGGGTTGGAAGGGACCTCGAGAGATCATCTTGTCCAACCTCCCGGGATGGAGGTGAGGCTGACTGGCCAGTAGTTTCCCAGGTCTTCCTTCTTGCCCTTTTTGGAGACTGGAGTGACGTTTGCTTTCCTCCAGTCTTCGGTTTGCATTATCTGGGAAGATTTAACCATGGCCAGCACAAACAATGGTGTTGGGGGGAAAAATATCATCAGGTTTTTGGTGGCCATTTCCTCTGTGGCTATTACTATATCTTGAAAAGAGAGTTCAACATACTTGGAAAGATTTGGTCATGCAATATAGAAATCTTTCCACCTTTTCTTTAATTTTCTGTGTTCTTGTCATATTTTAATTGTAAAAGTTGGCTCTTTCTATGAGAAATCTGAAGAGAAAATACTTTGCTAGGAATTTGTAAGTTCTGCTTGTGGGATGTTACTAGGCTGGATCCCAGGCTCTAGGCAGTGTAATAGTGGAGTGCCTCCAACATTTCCCAACACCACTGGCTTGATGTAGGACTTTACTTCCTCCTGTGTCCTTATGATATCACTGTGGGATAATGCTCACTCAGTTAGTATATTGCATATTTGACTAGTTAGCTTCATCTGGATGACACTGTTAGTTATATGATTTAGGTTTAGGTAGTCCTGTGAGGAGCTGGGAGTCGGACTCGATGATCCTTATGGGTCCTTTCCAACTTGAGATAGTCTAGAATTCATCACACTTTTTTGCAACATGCATCTCCTGACAAATCTTGTAACTGCTTCTCCTCCATGTCTGGAGTATAGGGGGGTTGAAAAGGTTGTTGAGATCTGGACAGTGCAGCCTAACAGCTCTGCAGGTGTGGCAAGATTGCCTCTGAGGATACAGCAATAGTGCTAAACAAAATTAAGCTGGGACTTGCACTGTCCAGGGTAACATCTGGGCATGGCTTGAGG
>VZTV01087798.1:0-16467 GCA_013400875.1 Anhinga rufa | reverse complement strand
AGTACAGGACAAAATCTTTAAGCAATTGAGAAAAACCCATACCACTGTGGACCACCAGGGTGAGCATCACCTTGCAAGTGTAAGAAAAGAACAGACACAAAGTTCTCATTTCTACTGTACGGGAACACCATTTACGCTGTTCACCCAATGATCTTGTACATCAGTGCCCTCAAAAGCCTGGCTTCGTAGGTGACTGTATTTTTCCCACTGTGCATCCTCTTCTCTTCAAGGGGTTGCTCAATGACAGCTGGGATGTTTCTTCCATACAGCTCACATTGCTTCAGAAACTGAATGCACTCTTGAATAACGCTGTCACGCAGCATGATCATGTGCTTGGACATGTTCTCTAGCAAGGACAGGAAACACCGTTTGGCGTAATACCATGTATCGGTGCTCAGTTTTTTGTTATATGGCTCCAGGCTTTTAATGACCCTTGAAATACCGAAGTCATAGTTTCCCTTCACACAGTAGAGGGTACCAATGACTAGATTGACAATGCAAAGATGGTAGATATTTTTGTCAGGATTACTGTAGGACAGCTGCTCTTCTCCCTTCTCAATCTTCCTCATCAGTTCCTCTGCGTCTTCATTCTGGCTTGTCAGGATGTAGGAAACGCAGAGGTTAGCTAACACAATGGCACTGACATGGAGAATATTGTCATAGTGCTTTTTAACTATTGGCTCATAGAAGCTAATAGCCTCTTTATACTTGTTCTCTTGCATGAAGAGCACGTGAGCCACATTGAGCTTCCACACTTCGTGTTCGTTACAGAACTCCACCGATTTGCGGAAAATCTTTTCTACCATTGTGTAGTTCTTCATGTCCCAGTAGATCTTTGCCTGGGCCATCAAGACAGGTACATATTTATCCAGAGTCTCATCATACTCATTAACTGCCTTTTTTACAGCTTCATCATCCCAATTTTGCCTCGCTTCCTGCACCTGCTTCGTGAGTTTTCTCAGCTGCTCAGCCAGTGTCCCTGCTGAATCATCTAGCTTGTGGAAAGCCTCTTCAGGGGCAGTTTGACAAGTAATAATGGCATCCAAGAAGTTGTACAAGTAAGGTGTGAGCAGTTTGTAGGTCAGATGGGCATTCTCTGCCAGGACATCAGCCGCCAGGTCGTAGTACTGATGCTTGCAATAGAGGAGTAGCAAGTTTCCAAAAGTTTCTGGTGGACAGGGGTTCTGCAGCAGAAGAAACTGCAGTTTCTCAAAGCCTTCAGTGGGCTGGCTGTCCATGTTCATTAGCGCCTGGTTGTGCAGCGTGACTGGATCTAACTCCTCTTCAGCCCGTGGCGGCATATCTGTGAGCGCCTCCTGGGCCGCTTTCAGGTTGCGCAGTTGGTACTCAATGGCCGCCTTGAGGTTGAAGGCCTCCACCAGTGCCGTGCGGTGCAGGAGCAGAGTGTTGCCCACGCTGCGGACATCGATGCCCTCGGTGGTCATGCCCACGCTGAGCTCCGGGTGCTGGTGGATGCCGCGCTCTATGATATCGGAGATGTGTTTGAGGGCAGGGGCGTACTGCTTGGCCGCATAGCAGCACAGCGCCATGTTGTAGGACAGCTCCGGGCAGTAACCCAACACTTGCATGGCGCCGGCAAACTTGCCGCTGGCCTCTTCATGCCGGCCCTGCCGGTACAGCAGGCAGCCCAGCATGATCTCGGCGTCGGCCCGCTCCGAGGGGTCCTCGGCTGCGCTGGGGCCACCGTCCGCGGCGGCGGCGGCGAGCGCCTCCTCCACCAGGCTCTTGGCCGCCGGGAGGTCACCCTGGGCGTAGTGGACGGCCGCCTGCAGGCGCAGGGCCCGGCCCTGGTAGGCGGGGAGGTCGAGCAGTGGGCCGGCGGCCCGCAGGGCCTCGGCGTAGAGCCCGGCCTTGTAGAGGGCCTGCGCCTGGTAGAGGCGGTAGGCCTCCAGCTCGGGGTGCAGCGCCGCCAGCTGCTCGTAGCACTCGGCCGCCGCCGCGAAGTCCTGCAGCTGGTAGTGGCAGTAGCCCAGCAGGGAGAGGCCGCCCCGGGAGCGGCAGCTCTTCTGCAGCTCGCGGCTGAGCAGCGCCGCCGCCTCCGCGCACCGCCCGCCGCCGATCAGCCGGTACGCGACGGCCGTGTACTGCCCGTCGNGGCGGCGGGCTCCTGCGCCCTGGTTCCTGCGGCCGCCGGGGTTTCTGCCGCTTTCTGTTCCGCTTCGCGCTTTTGTCTCCCGAGCAGCGAAACGGGCTGTTTAGTGGCGACTCGCTAGGGCTGCGACAAAAGAGGTGCGCCCGGCGGGTTGGGGGCCGTGATTCTGCCCCTCTGCTCCGCTCCCGTCTGGCCCCACCTGCAGTGCTGCGTCCAGCTCTGGGGCCCCAACATAAGAAGGACACGGACCTGTTGGAGCGGGTCCAGAGGAGGGCCACAAAGATGATCTGAGGGCTGGAGCCCCTCTCCTGTGAGGACAGGCTGAGAGTTGGGGGTGTTCAGCCTGGAGGAGAGAAGGCTGCGGGGAGACCTTAGAGCAGCCTTCCAGGACTTAAAGGGGGCCTACAGGAAAGATGGCAAAGGACTCTTTATCAGGGAGCATAGTGATAGGATTGGGGGGTAATGGTTTTAAACTGAGAGGGTAGGTATAGAGTTGATATAACAAAGAAATTCTTCACTATGAGTGTGGTGAGGCACTGGAAGAGGTTGCCCAGAGAAGCTGTGGATGCGCCATCCCTGGAAGTGTTCAAGGCCAGGTTGGATGGGGCTTCGAGCAACCTGGTCTAGCGGAAGGTATTCCTGCCCATGGCAGCGGGCTTGGAACCAGATGATCTTTAAGGTCCCTTCCAACCCAGACCATTCTATGATTCCAAATAGGCTCAAGCAGGCTGCTCCTCTTAAAAACACTGCCTAGACTGCAATGTTTGCCCTGTTTCAAAAACTTAGGCAGCTGAAAAGAATAAAGAGTGAAAATAAGGTCACCGACTTTTTCAACTCCTTTAATTTATTTCTAAAACTTGCATAATAGACTTTAAGTTCTTTTAAGCAGTAAGTGGTAGTGTGAAAGCAGGCCCTAAGCTAAACATGCAGTCTTGGAATACAGGCTAGTATTTTATAGGTGTCTTGGGCTTTTTGAACATGAAACATCCCCTTTACAGCCTATCAAGATCCTTCCTTCCATCAGCCGTGGCAAACTTTGGATGTTTGTACCTTAGCACAATCCGCCAGCTTTCCCGCAGCTTTAAAAAAGCGGAAGAAAAGATACTCCACTTTTCAGTAATTATTTCAACAACGTAATTGCTCTTTGGAGGGATATTTTTTTTATCTTCCCACAGTATTTCTACTGAACAATGATATGTCCAGTATTGCAGACTATATAATCTGTGTGGTTTCTGTACATGCAAATAGATCTGCTAAAGTCACCAGCCAGGTTTGGTTTCTGGTTGTTCCAGACTAATGCCAAGCATATCCAGTGAAGTTAGGTTTGCTCCTAGGTGCAGCAAGGTCATGGTCCAAAAAAATCCCATATCTGGGCTGCTCAGTCGCGCGTGTTTTCCTGCTCTGCTGTTTGTGCGATTCAGTAATCAATAGCTACAGCTCTGATTCATCCCGACAAGGTATTTTCAAAGAAAAAAAAAAATCATAGCAAACCATTAAAATGATTTATTATGTTTTTTAGAGAGACCAATAAAACCAAGTTGTCCATTTTAAAACCATGCTTTAAAAAGCTGAATCAGCATTGTTTGATCTACTAAAGCAAAACAGTGAGGGTAATGCTCTTTAAATGCAAAAAGGAAAAGGATGCAGAAGTCTTAATATTACACATTTTGAAAGTATGTAGGATTCACTTGCATTAGAAAATATGCACACTATTTCTGTGTGTGTGTCAGTTATCTCCCATAGGCGAAGGTTCAAAGCTTACAATGGTATTCCCCACACAACTGTAAGATGCAGTAGCCAACATGCTTATAAATGGTAATGAAATGCAAAGTAACCCAAGAAAGAAAAGGTAACAAGCAATATACAGTAGTGTTCCAATACTGGCACATTCAAGTGATGGAAATCTCTGGAGTATCGCATTTCAGCTCATTTGTGCCTCCTGCTTCATTGTTACGTTAGAAACCATTCACATGATTTTACCCTTAAAAATCTTCTGTTCCTTTGACAAAACCAATAAAAACCTTCTTGCTCTATGTTTTCTTGCCCAGAACACTCTAAGCATTGGAAGTGTCTGTTAATATGTTTTACATAACCTTGAAATAAACCTGTTCTAAAATTTCACTCAATGCATAAACAATCTATCAGTAACTAAAATTGTTTTAATTTTGTGAAGGGAAAATAAATATTTGGCCTGTAGACTGAAAAACTCCTATTTTTCCACTATTGGTCTAAATATTACAAATGACAGTAGGCACTGCTGGTTGCAGTTCTCAAAAATAGTTTGTGAGTACTAGTATTGGCTTTGTTGACAACTACAGGCACATTACGAGATTGCAGTGCACTCTGAGAAGGAGCAATTGGCGAGGTCACCAGTCCAGGAAAAATGCAGCCGTTGTACCAAGGACACCATCTGAAGTAATACCTGAGCTACTCTACAGCTATTTTCTGCAGGGTGCAAAACATACTAATGATGTTCTCACCAAGATCCCTGCAGGTAGGAGGGGCTGGCTGTGGCAGCGCTGCGTGGGGAGTTCAGTGTCTAATTGCCCCATGAGGCATCCCGTTTGAACTTCTGTGGGCTGCTGCCGCCTAACCTTGTAAGTGTGATTCTGCTTTGGAGCAGGAGCAAAACTGTGTCCTGACAGAAGCAGATGTCTACGTCCATTCATGTTCTGTTGAAGCTGTTCTGTTTTGCCTGTAGGTCCTAGGCTGGGAGAAAGGCAAAACAATGGGGCACTTTTAGGGGAAATTGTCTGATTTGACTACTCGAACTATAGCCAAAAACACCTCTTGGACATCTTGTTCTCAGGAGGTGGGAAACCCTTCTTCTGTCCGATCCACAGGAGAGCCTCTACCCCAGGTGCTCCTCACTTTGGAATAGTGTTTGGTTTTCTGGTGGGGTCACAGTGTTCCGTTGCAAGGGAGCGCTTTAATCCAGGAGGATGCGCATATAAGCCTCTTGTGAGATCTTCCACCAAAGCTTGTCTGCTCTGTGCAGCTCCCAGGCGTGAAGCAGAAATTGGGGCTGTGCCCCACAGGTGTCCCATCTCCCTGCTGGGCACATATAAAGGGCTTTGGCAGGAGACAAGCCTGTCCTTGCAGCTCCCCACAGGCTGGTGGGGAAGGTGCACCTGCAGCTCGAAAGCCTGCTCCAAATCAAGTAGGAGTTGAGTGCCAGGCTCCTTCCTGATTACCCTATGCAATGCTAGAGCNTTTTTTTTTTTTTTTGGGTGAGGAAAGGTTGATTTTGGTAAGAGGTGTCACGGGTGGGAATGCTGAGTGGAATTACTATGTGGCCTGAACTATCTTTGAGGATGGGGATGAAGACCCAGATCTTCTCCTGAGCATTTTCCGCTGATAAAGTGAGGGCCACTGGCTGGCTCCTGTGAGACCTCATGGCCTGTAACCCATGAGATGGGAAACCTGACTGAATTCAGGCTGCAGTTAGCACTAGTCAGGAGGACACCAAGAAAACAGGCATTGCAGTTGAATCAGCTCAAAGCACCTTTGGGGAGTGACCTTATGGATGGTCCATGTGCTCACCACACTTTAGCGCTGGAACTGTAAATGCTAGCGCCTTCGTTCAAGGCAACATTTCCACTAACAGCCATGGCAAATGAAGACTCTCCTATTGGTGAGACAGACTAGCGTGCATTGGGGCATCTCCATGGAAAGGCCAAGCAGCGCTTTACTACCACTGTCCTGCATAACAGTGGGGCCCCCGTCCTCTTCTCCACAGGCCCTGTAATTTGTCCTTGCCTCTTGTGGACCTTTGTTTTATATGCAATTACAGAACTAAGCTGATTTCAATGGGTTTTGAGCTCTGCTTGTGCAGTGGGCAGGGAAACAAGTAAAGGATGGAGAATTCCAATTTAATAATCTACATAGTCATCTCACCTGTGAACACCTCGGAAGAGTTTGGCAAATCTGACTGAAGTACTGGGGAAAATGTTTCCCTATCAGAAATAATGAAAAGCAGATAGAATTTCTCTCTATCAAGCTTGCAAGCACTAGCTAAAAAGTGTTTTCCACCATCTTAAAATGTGAGAAACCTGGAATATGTTTCTTTACCACACTGCATGCTTTCAAAGAATCCTCTTTTTCTCTCAAAAATGCAAATCTTTTGCAGGTTCCTAAGATGAGTGTTAAAAAAAACCCAACAAACTACTCTAAGATTTTAATTTATTTGTTAAGATTGAGCTATACTATTTTCAGAGACCAAATGCTGTTCTGAGATGCACTACTGTGCCCCCTGTTTTCAGTAGGGTTGCATCGTTTTGCCTGAGCACAATTTGATAAAGATCTAGCCGTGCTCTCTCATTTTCTTTGTTGTGATGGAGGAACAGAACCATAACATTAGTCAGCAGTTTCTGAATTTTGACCCACAATAGCAAAGATACCGAAAGACAGGGGAAATGGATGGAGGCAATTACAAACAGTCACTTGATTGATGGTTGACATTGTTAGAGCTTCAGCTGTATGTCAGGTTGCGGTGGTGCTGGATCCCCATCCCTGCCGGTGGGTGTTGCCATGGGCAACAGCGCACTGAAGCCAATAAAAAGGAGAGGAAATGAGGGGAGACGCAACCTTGGGGGGAGCTGTAGGGTATGCGCTATAAATTATGTTATACTTAGCAATATGCAATATCAAAATTCAGGAAAGCTGTCTGTACCTGCCAGCAGTACTATGCCAGTTCCTAGTATCTGTTTTTCCCATAAAGTATGAGTTACAAGTTTTGTATGGTTTGCTGTTTACTATCTTGTGTCTGTCTTTATTCAGGGAAGAAAGAAGCGGTAAAATAATAGTAGAAACTTTTCCATTTGGTGCCACGTATTCACTGCTGTGCAGTCTGCATTTCTGCTCCTTCCCTGCTTCTTTCTGCTGGAGAAAGTGATGTGGTTCAGTTGCTTACTAACAGATGGGCTTGCAACAGTACTGAAATTTCCAGCTATTCTCCTATAGCTGGAGATATAGCCTTCTCACGATTAGTAGCACAGAGGGTTTTTCTTCTATTGTGGTTTTTTTTTTTTTTTAAAGAAGTGATCGGCAGGTTTATTTTTTCTGTTTGTCAGACAGATGTTGTCAGCTTTTCAAAGGCGCTAAAGACAACTGGCTTTCCTTAGAAAAGAGGAAAGCTCTTAATCGTCTGGTCAGCTGGGCCAGGTTCTGATTTCCATGAAGCTGGTGCCAGTTCAGGGTAATTCCACTGAAGTAAATGGAGTTTGGCACAGGTGTAAAACTAAAAATTCAGCTGTATTTTCTGCTGCCAGACAATCCTATATTTAGAATCCCATTTTTCATGGAGTGCAAAGGCTTTTTTTGCCTATGAATGGGAATTCGCAAGCACTGCAACATGACTCCTCTTGTGTCTGGTCATGCAGCAGAGAAAGCACCCTCAAATAGGTCAGTTTCACTACACAAGTGATCTTTGCACTAATGGAAAGAGACCAACTTTCAGATAATACTAGCGTCATCACACAGAACTAGATGCGATTGGTTTTGTGACCTATCATGTTTGATTAGATTTTTATGAACACCTGTACCACAGACATCTACGTGACTAGTGCTGTGCTAGCTGTAGTAACAGCATCTCAAATTGTACTGAAAGAACTGCAAAAGAAGTTAAGAGGTAGTCAGTCCAGTATGATTATATTAATCCTCTCCACAATTTCAAAATATTAATTTCAACAGGAAATTATAGTAGAAAGGCTTATCTGTGGTCCACTTTTCAATGTAATAAAAACCTGAAGCACAAGGCAACAGATTTCCTTTTTTATTTGTATTCTATTTTCATTAAAGCCCATTCATCTTTTCCTTAGGGGACAGTTATTTAAAAAAAAAATGAAGGTGCTAAAGAGCATTTCTTAAAAGAAAAAAACCAACCTCTAAAATTACCATGCAATATTTTGCCTTTATGCAAACTTTCCCTTGCTGAGAAATTTACTGCATTGTTAATATGAATTTCTCAGGGAAGCAGGACAGGTTGGTGTTTTTAAAGATAATAAAGTTTGCTTTTAAATGTAGCAAAGGTAGGCAATTCCAAAGGCCCTGATCAATCACTAAGAAGCTTTGTTGTAAAAAAATACTTCTTTAGAATACAAAGCAGGCTTTTCAGAACATTCAGGCATAAAAGAGGAGGGAAGAGTGAGAAAGGAACATCACAAAAGCAGGCATAATTGATTCATAACATGTACTGAAGAGATGCAAAACAACAATGTAATTACATACTGTTCTGTTTTCCTGCAGCTCCTTGCATATGAATTGACCAGCTTGCATTCCAGTTCTGCTCTGTATTATTAATTTTATTAAGCTGTAAGTTCTTATATTTCAGTCTGTTGTCAGCTTTACAGATTTTTACAGCAGCAGTTGAAATGTAGTGGAGCTGAATGAATGCTTCTTGTGCTAAGTCTTCTGTGTCACTCCAGATACCAGTGCAATCTCACCGCAGGCCTTCCTTGCAGTCCCACTAAGCCTCCCAGTAAAAGCAAACTGTGCTGCCATCAAGATAATATCCGACCAATTAAGCATGTCTGCGAAAGCATTTCTTAAAAAAATTGGTGGGCCTAAGCTTACGGAAGCCTTTCAGACAGCTCTTACCGTAAAGCAACACTGACATTTGCAGGCTTAATTTATGTCTTTGAGAGACATGGTAAAGCTAGAGGAAAAGGAGGACGAGGATGCTGCCTGAGAAGGAAGTCTTTTTTGGTGCAGCTCCTCCCATTTACCTCTATTTACTGCCACGGAGTCCAGCATAGGCTTCAGTTTCACATTCAGCTTCACTAGACACTGGAAGAAGATTAAATAATAAAGAGGGTGAGAGAAAAAATTCTGACAGTACTTCCACTCCTCTGATAGATGGTCCAGGGTAAAAGAGTTTAATATGCACCATGCCCCCACCCTCCTCGCCCCCAGCTGTAAATTCCTGTGTAGGTAAAGCCTGTTGTTCCCATTGAGGTCTCTTAATTTCACTTGTTTACCTGAGGCTTTAAGTAAGCCACCAGAAATGTCAAAAAAGCACATAAGGTGGCAGAATTGCTGCTCAACTAGTTTAGCTTTGTAATCCTTAAAGATAGTCCTTTTGAGGCATCCCCCAGGTGTCTGAGGCTATCTGGTAGCTGGCATCTCTGAGCAGGAGGTCCACTGGTTGAATGACAAGTTAGACAAAGCTGAAATAACCTTCAGTTTCTCCCTAGTGCTAGATTCTTGTTTCCTATAGATGAGTAAACCACAACAGCACTGTACTTCCCAAAGCTGGCAAAAAATTAATCTGTGTGTGCTCAAAATAAAGGGAAAAAAGTTTTCTTTTTAGATTGCACTGAAATCACCTCTTTTCTACATACCCAGTCCAAAGCTCACAGAAGCCAGTAAGAATCTTTTATCTGGTTTCAGCTGGCTTTGAGTCAGCCTGAAAATTATATAATCCCTGCGCACCTTTGCTAGATGCTTATTTTACCTTCTCCTTTAGTATCAATACTGTCGTGGTTTAACCCAGCCAGCAACTAAGCACCACACAGCCGCTGAGGTGAAAGACCACCAGTGCTTTACCTGGATGTGAAGAAAGTGTTAACTAGTTACCTCCAAAGAGTCATGTAATGAGCTCTTTCAGGACAGAGCTTCTGCAGCTTTTTTTATTAGCAAGAATCAAAAAAGGGTTTTGCTGAGAGTTGGGTTCATACTTTCTCTGATAGCGTGGAAACTATGTATTTGTCATTTGAAATAAAGGGTTGGTACAAGGAAAAAAAAGATAGTGAAGACAGCAAAAGTTGTTTTTCTAAAAGTGCAGAAAATTATTAAGGAAAGGAAGGAAAGGCGAAGCAGGTACCTTTGCGGTTGAACATTTTCATTATTTGCTTTAAATAGCAGGGTTAACAGCAACCACTTTAAATGGTCCCCAGAGCCCAGACACCACTAAAGAACTGGATTTTTTATTTTTTTTTCTTAATAGCTAGTCTGCAAGCCATGGGAGCTTGGTTAGGTCTTGGTAGGTTTTAATTGAGCTATTATATGATAATTAAGGGTTAATGGCCTGATTTTAAGATGTGCTGAAAACTTGCAATTTCAGTTGACTTCAGTAGGAAATATGAATGCTCAGCACTTCTGAAAAACCACGCCATGAGTAAGTAGCTGATTTGTGTGGAACTTGAAGCAAATCCACTTGAAATTGTTTCCTTAGAAGATGGCACGGACTGGGCAGATAATTTTGCAACCTTGAGCCTGGGGTAAGAGGCAGAATTTACTGCAGTCTCTGCCACATATAGTATTGCTTGCTGGTGACGGTCATTCATTTGATAGAATGGACATGGATTTATAACATTTCCATCACTGTGCCTCAGAGCTCCCAATTTTTAGCTCTTTATTTCAGACCATTGTGTATTCCTCACACCTGATTTGGCAGAGTCCAAAACAGAGGGGCAGTAATACTTCATAAACACCTGAAAATACCTGAAAAGCTCACTGCTGTTATCATTAGCATCTGCATTACCACTACTAACTCAGTGTCTAGAGGTAGCAGATTAGATATCCAACTCTTGACAGCAGCTTATCAGATCCTTTCTGTGCAGAGCCAGTATCCATCCACTGGCAGTTAAACTAGATGGTATTTCTTAAATCTTGAAAAAGTTTTCAAGAAGTATTTTTCTAATATATTATTTAGATTTAAAAAAAAAAAATAATCAGTGTTTAAAAATCGGTGTGTTTCAAACATCTCTAAGCAAACAGATGGCATTCTGCACTCACACCCGGTCAGCCCCAGGATCTGTAAGCACAAAATGCAGTACAGTCTGTGCCTGTCATAAATGCTATACCAGCAACCTATACCTGCTACAGGCAACATAGAGGAGGAGCTCATTGGGACAGTGGACTTTGACTCAGTGTGGCTGTGCAGCACTAGGCTACATCTGTGTCCTTCTGTACTGTTTTTTGGTTTGTTTGTTTGTTTTTTTTTTTCTTTCCCAAGACTGACCACAATGTTTTCAATCCTAACGCCAGGGAGCAAATGCAGAGGTCTGGGCTTGACCTACTGCTGTGCCCATCCCTCCAGGCCCAGGCAGATGCCACGCTTTTATGGTACCCAGACACAGAGACAGCCCTCTCATGAATGGTGCCAGGAGGACTGTGAGTGCTTGAGCTGCTTAGATCAATTAGCTTTGCATTGACTACAGCAGAGACCAGAAGCCCAAGTAGATTGGGAATGGATTCAGGAAGTACCCACACAGTTCTACAGTAATCACTGTATCTGATGAGCTGCAAACACATTTAAAATGCAGAAGTAAATACATATACTACTTAGAAATATATACCTAAGTGCATATTACAGAGTCTAATAACCCAGGTGCAACAGAGGTTATGAGGTACATAACAAGAATGGTTAACTAATAACATTAACTTTGATGAAATAAATTAAAAGGAATATTTAAGAAAGAATAAACCATGCCTTTAATATTCAGTTTTACCATAGGACAAGTAATTAATTCTATGGATAAACTTACAAAAATATAGTGTAATTTTAAGAACCTTTATTTTATTACACATGAATTTAGGTTAGGGATACTTGACAGTGCAGATTTTGCACTTGGTCTATAAAATGTCTTTATTCAGACATTGATTTGATGTTTAAACCACTGCTTCTATATTTAGTGTCCTTTCACTCTGGGGCTCTTTCATTCTGATCTAGTCTTTTAATTAAACCAACTACTATAATTCTTATGGAAATTAGCTTTTATTTTATTTTTTCTAGCTACCAAAGCATTTCAGTAGGACTTTTCTGATACAAAGTACACAAATTGGATTTTATTTCTGCTTGAGATGTAATTAAAAACTCATTTGATTACTATATATCTGGCCCTGTTTTAATTATTAAACTCCAGTAATCAATTTTCTTTTATGAAGCTTCTGGGAAATTATCTCAAAAGCAACACATTTCTCTCCCTTCTGGCAGGCTCTCGACCATTTACTGAATTACATTCATAGCACCTGTTCCTGATCCGGATTAAACCACCAATTTGTTCCCAAAGCTATTTAAGGCTATTTGGCTGTAGCCTAGTCAGGGTTTTCTACCTCCTGGCTGCACTTTTTGCTTTCCATTTTATTGCATGAAAACCCTGTGATGTACTGCTCCTCCATGCCGCCGTGTTTGATGCATGCCTCTTACTAACAGCTTTGCTAGTGATGTGTCTAATTTGGTGTCCAGCTTCTTAACGCTCAATTTATTATTCACTTTAGTAGGAAGAGGCTTGGTCGTCAACAGCTGTCTGACATGGGATACCGCCACATTAACGCATAGCTCCAGCCGTGCCCTTTTTCCTCGTCCTTCCTTGGTGCAGCAGGCAGGCTATGAGCTGGGGGGGGGCAGCCAGCCAGGCATGGAGTGGGGTGAGGGAACCCCTGCCTGGGGGAGTTCCCGTCTCTCCACCTGGGACCTCGATGCCCACTTGCAGTCCTTCCACTGCAATGCAGCTGCGTTGCTACACAGCAATAGGTACAGGATTGGTGACCCCATTTTATCCCCTTTGCTGTAAAAGCTGTTCTTAATCGCAGAGCGATAAAGTGTGCTGGAAGAGCAGTCATGCTGGCAGCTGTGTGCTCCAGTGTTAGGAAAAGCCAGACAGGTTTGCAGTTCCCTTCTGCATCCAGGTATTACCTCAGATGTGTGACTAAGCTGTTTCTCAGAAAGTTACTGTATAGCACTTTTTCTTACCCCCTTCAATAATTTAGGTATCTTTTGTGACTGTCCTGCTCTGCCCACAGCATACTTTCATAAGGCATAGTTCCTCTTACAAGCTCCTCCAGTACAAGAAAAGGTTAAAGGCACTTCAGCAATACATTGTGTGTACTAGGGAGGGGGGAGAGCTGCTTGAAGAAAGAGCTCAAAATGGGGAGAGCATGAGACAGAGGAAGCTATTTATGGGAGAAGGTAGGGAGGGGAGAGTGTTTTTTCCTGGGTACAGAGGTTTATTTCTTAGGTATATTTGTCTAGATTAAAGCATAGAAAATGCAGGAAAATAGAAGTTGCAGCAAACCGATTTGGGGAGAGGGTGATGGGTAGCAGTGGAGGCATTTGTTGGTAGATCTACCTCCTGGGTTGAAGGTTGGAGGAGAAGACTTCATCTGCTACCATCACCTTCATCTCTGGGAAAGGATCTTATCGGAAGCAGCCAAGATGTAGCACAGATGTGGCCAGAATCTAAACTAAAGCAAATACAACATTTTGTTGTATTCTAAGACTAATACCAAATCCTTTTAAAGAGGAGCATGGTATGCCCTAACTTACAAACACTGCAGGACCTCCAAAGTATATACTTCCCCACCCCGGAGACACTCATCCAGATATTGACCAATTCTGACCTTGCTTAACTTATGAGCTTTGACAAGCTCACGGAAGTATGGTTGCGGGTCTAATATTTGTAAAGTGAGTTTATGGAATAAGACCATATAAATTTATTTTTATGACTGAGCACATATCAAAAAGTTATAGGTCTCAATGTTCACTCTGCTTTGGAACCCAGTGGTTTCTAATGAATCACTTTTATTATGTAGGCAGTTTCTGAGTTGGAAGGGAGGATTAGTGACCGAGAAGCCATAGGGATAAATTCAGACCTGGTATAAGCATATGAAGCATTGTTGAAGTCAAGAGAGTCGCGACCAGTTACAGCAAAGCTGAATTGAACTTCTGAGTTTTGCTGAAGTGGCTTTCACATGAGAATACATAGGCCAAAGGTGGGCCATCTATCTGAAAGTCCTTGAACTTCAGATTAGTTCAGATAAAAGGGAACCTATTCTGCAGTCATCCACAGATTTGATCTTCATAATACAAATACTTGATGGAAATTGTTTTGAAAAACCAAAAGTATTTCTGTATACATGCCCATGTACTAAAACCAGAAAGACTGCCAAAATTCTACCTTCTACAGGTAGAATACAGAAGATACAGTGATACAGAGAAGATACAGGGATTAACATCTATGAACTTCTGGCTGTGTGCATATATGAATTAATTATTTGCACTACTGATTCAGGGCCATATTTAATCATTATGTTCCAGAAAAAAATACTGTATTTGGGAGGAGGCTGAGTTCATGAAAAAAAAAAATTACTGCCGACTCCTCATAGTTGAAGGAGACTTTGTTTATTCCTCCTAGGGCCTACTGAGGAGGGGGTCCAGATCATCAAGTACATAATGAATCTGTGCATTACTTTTGCATTTCTGTCAGGGAATTTTTTTCTGATGCCTAAAAATGTAATTAGATGAAATGAATATACTACTAACTTCCCTGATAGAAAACAGAGGTTTCTTTTATCTTCTCTGTAGAAATTGTTAGCAGTGTGGAAGAAAGCTAATTGTGACTGGAAAGGGATCTAATACATGCATAAGTGTTTAGCTTTTCTGCTATGAATTAACGTTATGTTTCTTTCTGGTGATGGTACAGTAGCTAGAATAATGCTGCACTCCTTTGTAATTAAACATGCATACTATAGAGGGATGATTATAAACTAAGATTCTCCACTGATAAAATGTGCCAGGAACTTCAGGGAGGAAAATACGTACAGAGCTCCTGGTAGCCAAATATGCTCTATGACCAATATCAAGGCATGCTATGATGTCAAAGGGAAAAGAGTAATACCAGTAGGACTGGGTACCTACTGAAGTAGATCAATTGATGTGTTGCTGTAGTTGCAAATGATTCATCTGTTCATAATAATTTCATGAAACCAAGGGTTTGCTTAGAAGAGGAAGAGTTATTATTTCATAAACAACTTCTTATTTTGCTCTGCTGTTTTTGGTTTTTATTCTAATGTCTGAAGCATGCAAGAGAATGCTTCTAACTCTTTTCCATTCAACGTTTTAACCAAGCAGCTGATCAATGTCTTCTGCCTTGCTATTAAATGGATTTTGAAAAACTCTTCAAACCATATCAGCCTCATATCCTTATTTAGTTCTTTGAATTTGCCCTCAGCTGGGAATTCTGCAGGCAACTGTGATTCTGTTGTGTTAAACACGTACTTGAAGCGTTTCATCCATCATCATTTCTAGTCCTTTTCTGATGCAATGTAGTTTGTGCTTTGTCTTTCTTGAAAACTGAATGGCTGTTAAATTATCCATTTATCTTCTTTCAGATTTGCTGTACAATTTGAGTTCCCTCTATCGGCTGTCTCTTCTACCTTATCTGCCAACTTTTCAATCTACTTCCTCTGATCCTTATATACATTTCCATACATGACCACATGTCCTTCGCAACACATTGGGCAGATAATTCTAAGTAAGACAGCAACAGAAATTGTAGTATTATGAATTATTCACCTTTTTGCACTGATCAGGCTGAAACCCTTTAGTGAAGCCTAGCTTCACTAAAGTCAATGGCAAATGTTGGTTTTTCTGTCTTCTCCGAAATACCTTTGTTGATGACCTGCCGTTTCAGTTGAGACCTTTTTGGCATAAGATGACTATCTGAGAAGTAAGTTGAAGTACTCTTGTTTGAAGGGGAAAAGTACTCATTTTTGCTGTGTCTTCTTCTAAGCAGTTTGGGAAAACTTGTGAATTCCTAAAATTGTTGATAGTAATACAATGTTTCATCAATAATCTCACCAAATTACAAAAATCCTAGCAAAAATAATGTTCTGTTAATTTCCAAAAGCAAAATGAATCCCTTCCTGCTCCAGGAAACAAAAAAAGAACATCAGGATCTTTGTGCCCATTGTAAAAAGATGTTAGTGATACTCATAGACACAAAAATCCTTGCTCTGAAACCACCAAAACTATGCCTTTCCATATTACACTGTGAAACAGTGACTGACTTAGAAGGGAATTGCAAATAAAAGCATTATTTCTTCTTTTCCTGTTTTTTCTTTCTTGTGTAGCTCTTCACCTTTTCTCTCTATTAGTACAAAGTAGCAGAAAAAAACAGACTATTAGGTTAAGGACATGAAGTAAGAAAAACATCGTGCTGATGCTTGTTCCATTACTAGAAGTTGTAATACAGTCATAGTATCTCAGTTTTCTGAAAGTTCAAGAAAATGTATTCTGAGTGGCCTCGTTTAGGTTCATCATTAGTAGACATGCAACAAGGCAACAAAAGTGCTGAACCTAGCTGAGTTCCTAATTCAAGGCCACAGAAAGATCCTTCTGCAGTGCCAAAATCTCCTTTCCCTGGGACAAACCCTTATTCCTAACATAATCCTTAGCTACCCACTCCCCCCAGCACTGGCATTTGGCCTGATTAAGTTTCCTCTGAAGCAAATTTCTTACAAACACAGCAGAATATGTTGCACCTGCTCTTCTTCAGATAATATTACCCCCTGGATTTCAACACAAAGTGAGACTAATTTGATCTGCCAACGTCTGTGCAGCCTCAGTCCAC
>VZTV01087796.1:0-16882 GCA_013400875.1 Anhinga rufa | reverse complement strand
GGGATCAGCTGTCCCAGCTGTGAACCCTCCCAACCTTTCCTGCACTCCAGCGTACTCTCTGACGGGGTAGCGTGGGGAGCAGAAAAGTTGTTGATGCTGTATAAGCACTGCTCTGCAATAACTAAATCTTCAGTGTTTTATCAACACTGTTTTCAGCACAAATCCAAAACACCACCCCATCGAAGCTACTATGAAGAAATTTAACTCTGTCCCATCCAAAACCATTACATGCACTTAGGCTTTATGTCAACTCTATGATCACAGCAGTCAAATACTCAAACTGTCATGTTTCATATGTCAGTGGAAAATTGATTTTCTTTAAAGCCTGAATTAAAGCCACCAGCTTTTTCCATTACTTGAATGTCAATGGAGTTCTCAAGTGTATGTCTAAACTAGATTCTGTCTGTGTTCTTTGAATGGAAGATACAGAATATGTTATAAATTAAGGTGACGCTGGCTACAGAAAATCTCATGCATTTCTCAGAAGTAATTCCTAACACCCAGAAAGATGGTTGAAGTTATTAAGACAACCTTGGGATCAAAAGAAATTACAGCATGCTCACATTGGACAGGTATTTTTGCATCACCACCAAAAGTTGGTCATGACACAAACTACTGTATTACTGAAGAAAACCATTACTCCCACCATCTTCACCCATATAGAGCCATGTAGAGCTTGTGGAACTGTGGAAATAAGTGAGCAGCAATCATTGAATAATAACTGATGTGGTCAATCTTGTTTTCAAAAGAAATAGTAACGTCTAAGTATGTTTCTATGAGTTTGTGGCCATGAACTCTTTACAAAAGGGCTAGGCAATTTATTAATGATAAATGATTTTGTCTTTATAGGACAATGGATAATTTAATATCCTCTGACTTTTTTGACAGTTACTATGTCATATCTGTGACCTGTGATACCTATTTCATCAACCAGTCACAAAATGCAATTTGGTTGCTCTTTTCAGTGATGATGGATAAAAAACCTTGGGTTTGTACTGTCATCACTTTGATTCTTAGTTTACTCCTTAAGGTTGCTAGGGTTAAGGGACACGTAATATAGTATTTCAGATTCTGTTTATGCCTCAAAGGCTGGCTGGTCAGGCTGTATGAGTTCTGAATGCTTTCTTAAGCATATTTCATAACCCACTGCAATTAGTAATTTATATGTTATAAAAATATATATCTGTGTGGAACTGCTTTGATTTTTCTCTCTCCTCGTTTAAAAAAAAAAAAAGAACAGTTCACTTTATTTTTTTAATTATGTGATAAGAGTATTTGGATATAATGAAAACCAAAAAGTATTATATTGAGCATCAGTCCAACCTAAGCATTCTCTGTCTTTAAAAGGAACAAAGACATTTCTTTTTCTAAAATTTAATCGCAATACTAAACCCTATTTTGTATTATATTTTCCACTACCTTATGGGACCTGTAGTTTCTTTCTCATAAAGAAACTTGCAAATCTGCTAGCCAGAAACTGAATGCAAATTTCACAGCCAGGAACCTTAGTAGTGCTATTTTGCAGAAAAGGATCATTAGCTATTGTTGTAAACAATAGGATCATAACTGTGTGATTTCTTTCTCCCTATAATAAGAAGTAGAAGTCCAAGATACAAATGCAAAATAAAAAGAAAAACAAAAGCAATAAAAAAGAAATAAGAATATCACAAAGAAAGCAAATATTGCATGGAGATTTGGTGCTTGAGTTGTAAATTTTCTTTGTCTTATAATAGGAAGGTACAAGTATCTTCTTTCAAATGGGGAATTATTTAAAAGTGTTGCTTTCTTAAAGCTCTAATTCTTTTAACTGGTATTGAATAAATCAGTATTGTTCAAGGCCTCCTATTATTGTATGCCACACTATCATGTTTTCCTCTTATTTTCTTTTATCTTTTTAAATGAAAACACTTTCTTACTTGTGCTCTCTAAAGCATAAGACTTCTAAAAACAGGTCACACCTGGTGTAGCAAACTATATTAACCCTAGATGATCAGCAGTGAATCTTGACTTTTACTGATCTTCAGCTTTTTAAAAACTATCGGAATTCCATTTTCTTATATCTAATGTGAATGCTGGATTGCAAGAGGTTATTTTTATTTCATATTCAAAGAAATACAGGTAGTTGGGAAAATTGTCTTGCAATTATTTTAATAATAATATAAAATTAACAAGATAGAATCTTTTTCATTGAGAAAATGCTTTCAAAACATTTAAATGGGAAGAAACAGTACTTGTGTGATAGTGAAGCAAATACAAAAATACATAAAATTTATATTTATGAGAATACATCTTTAGCCCTCCTGACTGTCAGTATAGTTCTTATTTTTCTCTCTAGTTTATACAAGATTTTTTTAAATTTTATTGAAGATTTCTGCAGTTAAATGTGATAACATAAATATTTGCATTTTATAATTTTCTTCAGTGAAATATTAGGAATAATGAATCTTGACAAAGAAAACTGTTTTGATTATGTAGAGAGCAAAATTTTAACAAATAGATTGAAGAAGAAGAAAACAGTCTTACTTCTCTGAAAATACACTTTCAGGGAGAAAATATTCCTGATGTAAGCTTAGTGATCTGTTTTATCTTGCAACTGCTGTGAACTGTCAATTTAATTGGAATTATCTGCAGGTGAGGATACTCTTTGCATTACTTTGATAATAGATAAGATTAAATGAAACACATCTATGAATTAATATTCAGGTTAATGTTGCAAAGAATGTACATGCTAAAAAGGCTTTAAAAAGTATTAGCACATGTGTATATATATGAGTGTGTGTGTGTCTATGCATGTAGTTGTATACATATAAATATTCATTAGATATTACTTGGATTTCCAAAGTAGAGCAACTATAGAAATATATATTTTATGTGCTTCAGGTAAGATTAAGTATTGGAGAGAGTTGTTTCAGAAAGGAATAAGAATATACAGTGCAGAAGCTGATGAGTTCTCCTCTTTCCTGGCACTTGCAGTGTAGTTTTTCTTCAAGACATTTCTTGGCCCTGTGTTCACTTTCCTGTCCCACTTTGGCCAACAGTAGAAACTGAATATCCAGTATACTATCGATAGCAGAGGACAGGTTTTCCTGATTTCCTTAAAAATATAATGCCTGTACAGAATATATCATAGTCTGGAATGGAACAATCATTAGATTCTCTGATTTGCCTGATGTGAAGCACCATTCAAGAGTAAGTAAATCCACCCCAGTCTCTGCCAGTAAATGAGAACACTTCTAGAGCCTCTAAGTCTTTAAGTCTGCACTTATTGACTGCCTTCTTTAACTGCTGAGTGCTCTGAACAGTTAAGAGGAAGCAAGTAAGGCAGACAAGGGGCAGGCATAAAGGGGGTTTTACAAGCTACTTTTAAGACCTTCAAATCAGATGCTGCACTGTGCCCCAAATGTTGCAGCTAAAAGCTATTTCCATTTTCTGCAGACAGCCCTAAGAGACAATCAAAAGCAGAGTTATTTAGCAACTTCTTCCTTCTGAAGGTCCTAATTATATAGACCTTTGTGCTACCAGGCTACAGGAAGACTATCCCTTGATCTTCCCCTATTAAAAAATACACTGCAACAGAGTAGATGTATGTGGTGTAGTATCAGACAACATTCTAACTGGGTTTTGGAGAGTAAGAGTGAGCGTACTGCCAACTTTTTTCAGTGATTTGTGTGCTTCAGGCAGTGACTTTTGTCTCAAAGTACAAACTAACACTGCATTTTAGCAAGTGACTCGGGGGGATTATCCAGTGTAGTAAAAAAAATCAGTTGAAAGCATAGCCAATACTTCCTACCTGATTCAGTCTTTTGAATCATATAAAGTGTTAAGAAATAAGAGACCGCTTTATTGTGATTGTTAATATATCTTTGCACCCTTCCAATGAAATAATGAGATTTTTCTTGTTACTGTTAGTAAAACTCCCAAAGAGAATGACTAAAACTAGATTTTTTCCCAAAACTCAGGGTTTTTGTCTGTACTTAAATATATATTTGTCCTGGTTCCAGCTGGGATAGAGTTAGTTTTCTTCACAGTAGCTAGTATGGGGCTATGTTTTGGATTTGTGCTGAAACAGTGGTGATAATGCGGAGATGTTTCAGTTGTTGCTAAGTAGCACTTACACTAGTCAAGGACTTTTTCAGCTCCCCGTGCTGTGCCGGGTGCACAGGAACCTGGGAGGGGACACGGCCGGGACAGCTGACCCCAACTGACCAAAGGGATATTCCACACCATATGATGTCATGCTCAGTATATAAAGCTGGGGGAAGAAGAAGGAAGTGGGGGACATTGGGAGTGACGGTGTTTGTATTTCCAAGTAACCGTTACGCGTGATGGAGCCCTGCTTTCCTGGAGATGGCTGAACACCTGCCTGCCCATGGGAAGCAGTGAATGAATTCCTTGTTTTGCTTTGCTTGCGTGCGCGGCTCTTTCTTTCCCTCTTAAACTGTCTTTATCTCAACCCATAAGTTTCCTCACTTTTCCTCTTCCGATTCTCTCCCCCATCCCACCAGGGGGGAGTGAGCGAGTGGCTGCATGGTGCTTCGTTGCTGGCTGGGGCTAAACCACAACAATATTGGACAATATAGATTGCCTAATTTAAAGGTGATTTCAAGTATATAATGTTTAACATATCCTTCTTGAAAACAATTTCATTTAAAATTTTTAAAATTATAAATTGTTTTCAAATAACTTGGAATTTATTAATATTTAATTCGTAATAAATTTTAAATACCAAAATTTGTTAGCTACAACTACTCTTCTGCAAAATGTTATAAAATGCATTAGATTCTTCTCTAAAAATATCTCTTGTTAGCAAGAAGGGTCTTTTCTTAATTCATATGAATGTTTTACCATGTATGACCACAGAAATGTGTGTGCTTTGTATGCTACCTATACACACATACACACACACACATTTATATACACACACACTTATATATAAAACATAGCCATTTACTTGCAGGAGGTAAATATCACAAAACAGCCATTAACTCCTATGGAAGGAAATAGTTTGGAATTTTGTTTATTTATTTCTGCTTTGTTTTTCTTGAAGGGACACAGCCTTCAATAGCTTTTCTACTTTTAGAAAACTTGTTCTTTGCTGACAGTTGGGCTATAACTATATTTCATAAACCCTAAAGCTCCCAAGTTGCTGGAAATAAATGGATTTTGTGAAAATATGCGACACACACGTTTTCAATATGGGTCCTGAACAGCCTGTCCCTAAAGTAGTTACTTCCATTTACACCCTTGACCTGCTGGTGTCTTCAGTGGTGCTGTAGTTTTTCATGTGCTTCAAAAGCCACAGATCTGTTTCCATCCTTCTTAATTTAATATAAACTGCACATGCTTCTATCAGTAAGGACTTTCATTTTTATACTTCTTCGATTTCACAACACCAATGGTTCTATATTTCACAGTGTAGGGAGCAGAATGAAATTACACTGCTCTCAGACTTCAGCAATATCTGGTTTATGTGATTCAAGACCTCCACACAAAGAAGAGGTCACTCTCAATATTTCTGTAAATGGCTCTTTCTGGAGGAGTATATATGGTAAGTCTGACAAAGTGTGATTTGTTTGTTGTGTATAAAGTGGGGTAAAAGCCCCATACACTTCTGTGAGAGTAGTAAAATTAAGCTGCATGATTCAACACCCAATTGTTTTATTTTGACATAATTCTACAGATGTCAGAAAGATTTAAATGAATGCCTAATTTTTTTTTTGCCACCAGCTGTCTTGTATCTCAGTATTGCAGTCTCTGCCAGCAGGATTTCAGCTTTTAAAAAGCCTGCTCCTTTTACACTTGAGAGCAGAAGCTGGCCTTTTATCTATATATGTTCCAGTATATGACTGTTGCTATACAGAAACTGAACTATCAGATTAAATTTAGAAAACTGTT
The DNA here is from genome assembly GCA_013400875.1 of Anhinga rufa. Lineage (NCBI taxonomy): Eukaryota > Metazoa > Chordata > Aves > Suliformes > Anhingidae > Anhinga > Anhinga rufa. The sequence goes on along the minus strand of VZTV01087796.1, from coordinate 10,987 downwards.
TTTGTGTACCTAAGAAAATTGATATTTGTACTGAATATTTTAAATACTTCTTCAGTGCATACTTTCTCAGCTCAGGTAATACCTCAAGAGTCTTTACTGTAATTGGTTCACTACAGAACTGTGATTTCTATTGTTTCAAAGCCTGCAATTCTCATAGATATTTCTGTCCTCACTCCAGCCATTGAACCATTGTAATTCTGACAAATGACTTATTTCTCTCAGTAGACTGACTCATGTGATGATTCTTCCACTATAGTGACAAAATAAACAGAGAACACAATACACAATAAGAAAAATATTGTAACAATTATTGGTAGGAAACTATCTGAAGGAGCACTCATTATAATCTCTTCTTGGTGATGGAATGTGTAACTAGAGGTTCAGGTTCTGTCAGCAAGTGTAGCTAAAGGCAGAGGTTAACAGAGTTTCTTCAAACAATATTAGTTTTATCGCATTATTGACAACACATGTTTAAAAGAATCAGTGTGTATTTCTCTGGATGCAAAGTTGAAATAACAACAATAAAAAAATATTGCTTGCTCGTTACTTTAATGGGAAGATAACCTCTAGCAAAATGACAGGGCAGAGGAATTACAGCTCACCTGGCCCTTTGAAAATCTCTATCATGTGGCTCATGTTTTATGTTTATGCATCTGCATTTCTTCCTGGATATTTTAAGGTTTTGTAGGAGAGAGTATCACATTTGGCTAGTGGACAGTTAGGAGATTCAATAGCCATTGATACACTGTCAAATTATAAAAACATGGTCATACAATCTTTGTTAGAAGGAAAATCAAGCCCTTGGGTAGTTTCCATAACTGAAAAAATGTAAAATGTGGTGTGTAGTGAAATATAGCTGATTTCCAGTTTCTTGAAACCATGAGGGTGCTTCAGAAAACAGGTTAGATACTGTACCTTTAAGAGAAATACTGAATTTGTTTCTGCAATCTTGTGACCAACATTCTGTTTGTATACACATGTAAAGGGAGGAAGAAAAAAATAAGTTAAAGGAATTAGTTTAAAGGGATAACCATCTGAGATGGTGACAATATTTTTTAAAAGTTTTTTAGCTTTGTAACATCTTAGTTTTTTAGGTTTTTACTTAAAATGTCAAAACAGGTATGTCAATAACGCATGTAACTTGCATATTGTTATTTACTGAAGACAGCAAACAAAAGGATTACCTTTGGAATGCAAAAATATATCAAGCTAGCAAGTACACAGAATACCATAGGATGCAATGAACTAAATTTGTTATAAGTAATAAAGTATCAGCTTTTCAGTACATGAATTATTTTTATGAGCTTTATTGTTTTAAAACAATCAATTAATTCTAGGATTTCTATAATAAGTTGAAAACCCATCTGTAGCAAAATATGTTACTCTTGTGCTTATATTTATACAGTTCTGGGACTTTGTATATTGTTTTGCAGAGTGAATATGTAGATCCTAAAGCCCTCTCTGGTTTACTTTTACTTAATTTCAACTATTACTGTATTTTTTTTATACAATATAATTTGTTTTTAAATGTATACGAATTAGTTCTTTTCAGATTCTTTTATGCAACATGACTATAAAACATGTTCTTATGCAGTAAAATCCTTTTAATTACAGTGTGACTCAACTCTTTTAAGACCTAAATGCACGCTTAATCATGGAAGGATGTCCACAAACAGGTGATTTCACAAGCTCAACACTTTGTTGAGTTGGAGAACAAGGGAACACTGAGTTTAATTAAACAGCAACAATAATTATTTTTTTTAACCTCAAAGGAGATTTGTATTTATGGTAATTATATCTCATTTCTTTAAACAAATCAGTTCTGTCTTGCTATCCCATTTTACCTTCCACTGGTACAAATTCCTTAGATTTAAGATTAGATAGAATGCCTATCCTTACGCATTTACTACCTATCACTTGAGCACTCTCAGTCATACTGTTGATTGCTACAGTTTGATATTGGAAATGTCACAGTGAAGAACTTGGATGAGCTGGGTTAGAAAAAACAATCTGCTGTAGAATGTATTTTCATGATTTTGCACTTAAATCAGCAGAAAACACACTTCTGAGAAGAAATCCTGGAAACAAATCGGTTACCTGTAGAGATTTTTAATATTCTATAATTCTATTAGTAGCAAGCACAAGGTATATCCCAACTACTACCTGAAGAACCTTCTACTCCAGAATAGCAAAGATATTTACTTCTCTAGTACTGACTGAACCTGTTTCTTTTTTTTCCAGACAGCTACTTCGTTCAGAAAATTAAACTGCTGCCCTCAATCATGCTATAAAGTTTAGATATCTTTCCAGCAAGGTGTGATTGACTTAAACACAATGTATATCAAGTTACTGATTATTTTCATCACATTTCATTTTTTTACCTATAGTACTATGGTAAAACTGAAGACCTAGTTGCCACACTTTACTTTGTGCTATATCAACATCTGTATCTGTAAAAGTATTTTGTTAAGGAAAAGTCTAACCAAACATGACAAAGAGAACTGGAATTTGAAGGTACTGAGAAAATTTACTGTACTGGTGAACATTTAAGTATAATTATCTAATTTCATTTAGGTTCAGAAAGAACTGAAGAGAGTGAAATATGTTTTTGTTATCAAGTAGAAAAAAGGCCTTCAAACACTGAATCAGATTTCTTCAAAATTTTTATAAACAGTAGTAAACAAGGCTGTTCTTATTGCATATAACAACTTCCTTTTTTATGAACAAATTTAAAGCTTCCCTGTTTGTTACTTCAACTTTCATGTAAGGCAGGGAAACTTTATTGTGCTTGTTTGAAAAAACCCTGAAGTGAGTCATTGCCCAAGGTGAGTCAAAGAGTTCAGGGAAGAAGCAAAAGGGTCCATCTCAAAGTCACCTGCTGTCGGCATCAGAGCATATCTGCCAGGCTCTATACAGGCTCCTATATGTTTTCCATCCCAATTTCTTGTTTCTCATACCAAGTTAGATACACAGCAAAATTAGTAATACAATAAATTTGTATTGGATTGTCAGATGCTCTGTAATTCTACAGTATTCTGCTGAAAAAAAAAACTGTAACCTCTTAACACTAATAATGTATTCCCTGAAAGAGTTATAAGTTTTACGGAAAGGAGATTAAATTATAATTAACTTTTTACTAACTGAAGTGAAGCTGGAAAGACTGAACTGAGTACTCTGATATAGTAATCTTTCCCCTTTGTTATACTCTGTTCCAATTATTCTCAAAGGAGTATTAAAAAAAAAAAAAAGAAGCTGCTGCTGGATAGGGTCATGAAGAAGGGAAATGAGGCACCAGTTCCAATTGTTCCTCAAAATCTTGTGCTACTAAAATTTCAATAGGAAATGTGCATAAAGGAGAATTTATTATTTGTATTGTAGTTGGAGGGCTCAGAATTGAAGAAAAATTTAAGTCTCCTTCTTTATTTTTTCCTTTAGGGGTTAGGGTTAAAAATTCTTAAAGATGATATTTACTTATCTGTCATATCAATATCTCTATCTTTTGATAATGCCTCACTTGACTGATCGTATTTCTTTCTCTCAATGCAAAGAGTTGTATTGAGGTTTGCTAGGGGTTAGGCTATAGCCCTTGGGATTGCAGGCTTAGATTTCAGGTTTAGTACTATAAATCTCTCCTTTGGTTATTGAATGTCTGTTGAGGAAAACTTATGAAAAATTGCACATATAAAAATAAATTAATGAAATAGGTGTTGCTTTATCTGACAGAATGTGCAATAGAGTACCTAGCAGTTGACTATAAAGTTCACATTTTGTGGTTAAAATATAACAGCTTGTCATTATCTCAGAAGAAACCTTCTTATTTCATATAGTTTAAACCAAATCAGCACAGAAGTGGTTTGTTGATTTATTAACAACACATAATTAACTGGCAATCACTGAACTATACATCGGTAATTCAACAGATAAACAGTGTTAGTTAGCCACTTAAAAAATGGTAATGCAGCTACAAATTTCTAAGCATATTTCTATGTCTAGCCCTAAAGAGTTCTAATCCCACACACATTCATGCGGTTACATTCAGGCTACCAGCACGCCCTCTTTTCTAGGCGATAGTGCTGGTTCCTTGGGTGCACACCCCTCCTGTGAGAGATGTGGGTGCTCCAGCGCTGTGTGTTCCCCTGCTGCTTCCTACCACCTTCTCACCAGCAAGGGAGCACTCCACAAATTTACACACACACCTGCTTGCTGTGTCCTGCACTCACTGCCCTAGCTGCATGCAGGCTGCTTCCAGTGCCCCACGGGGAGGCTGCACCATCAGCCCCAGGCAGAGATGTCAATGCTTGCAGCCTGTCTGCCAGCAGTGTCAAACCAGGGGTTGATTGCTGCTGTTTTCACCCTGAGGTCACACAGTTTCAAATTTCTTTGCTTCTTTTATGCTTCTTTTTCAGGCTGACTCCTTTGTTTCAGAAGTCCCTTTGTAATTACCTGGTTACTGTTCAAACCAGCTGATGGTCATCTTCCTCCTAACAGGCCTTTTAGAAAGGTTGAGCCATGTGATCATCCCCATAAACATACTTAAAAGCTTTAGACTGAACTTGTTATATAAGCAAATAGACAGTCAAAGCAGCATATGTATCCAATTTTGATCTTTGAATTCACCTGAAATTCAACAAGGAGAGATGAGCGATAAAGGAGTCTCATGAGCCCAAATCCTTCAAAGGCAGATTGAGCATTTCATCTAAGGAACTGCTGGTCAATAGAGAACTTATCTGGTTGATTATAGTGTTAGCTACACAGCATGTTCTGTTAAACCCCAATAAACCTTGGACAGCAGTGTTTTGATCGTTCTTGAAACTGAATGGATTATACCTAAATGTCTAATTGGAGATAGCATGACATATTAAAAGAAATGTTGCTTAGATCAAAATTCTAGCCCCATGTGCAAAATCTGAAATGAAGTATTATTTCACATGCATGCACACACACACACAAAAGTAGCATTATAAGAGGACATAATCCTCCTTATTTTTTTTTCCAACCCTTTCTGAAATGCCTTTCCAAAATGCATTTCCCAAGGCAGTTCAATAAAGCACTTCCAGGCACATTTCTGCATCTGTCATTTGTCTTTTTTTTCACTGCCCGGTGTTCATCAATACTCCCGATGCTCACAATCATCTGGTTGTACTCTTGGCATTTAACCATTATTCTATTCTTTTTGTCTTCCTGTTTACAGAAGCTCATTTGATACTTTCAGAGGTAGGCTCACAGTATTTTTACTTAGGGTGGCTCTGCTTATGGCTTCTTAGAATGTCACCATCAAATTTCTGTCTGTCTGGGTTTGAGATTTGTTTTGTACTTCTGTCCCTTAAAACAGATTAAGATCAAGCTTTTGCTCAGTATTTTCATTCAAACTGATACAACCACCATTTCCTGAAAGCTATTACCATTTGGTTCAGAGTTTTGTAGTGACCAAAATGTGGTGGATAGGTATGTAAATGTCTAGAGAGTTGCAGAATAAGCAGCAATATCTCATGTAGTAATTTCTTCCCTTCTCTTGGTTCTGGCTAGTACTGAAAAGATAAAATGCACACAGGCTTATATCATAAGTTCCTGGAAATCCACATGGTGGATTCATGGAGTGATTAGTGGTGTCTGGACAAAGATGCCTTCTCTCCATTGCCGGTAAAAACTATTGCAAAATTAAAAATAAAGAAGGCAGAAATAAGGGTGGATTCCAAGGTCATGAAGGATGTTATCACTCTGAAAGGAGGAATAACATTTCAAAGATGAAAAAAATACATATGTTTCAATACAAAGAAACCCAAATTCTGTTGCAAGAATGGTATAGATAACAGGAACTGCTAGGCAGGAATGGTACAGATACAGATGGTACAGATGGTACAGCACGCAAGCGCCAGGGGGAGGAGACTTGTGATAATGAGTTCCTAGAAATAATTGTAATAACCCAACCCATACTAATGAATATGTATGCCTTGTATAATAAATAGACGCTTGCTTTGTGATTAGGTGTGCAAGCTTTGTGGAGCGCTTCCCTTGCACCTTGGTGCCAGAATAAACATACCTGCTTTATAACTCTCTCCGAGTTGTAGAGTCTGTTTCTGGATGTCAGTTTCATCTTAATAACATGTTCTGGATAAGCAAACTGAGCAAACAAAACATAACAAGAAAAAAAGTGGGCTTAATTTAAGTATATGTCACTCTAGGTTGCAAAAAGCAACTAGCTTTCTCAACACCCATAAAGTCCTACTTCATATTTTAATGGAGTATTTTGATAATTAAACTCAGAAATTTGGTATCTAATCATAAGAACTTATTCTGGTCTTGTTCAGTACATTTCATCTAATGTAACTTCTCCCCCTTGATATAACAATAGGTGTATCAAAATAAGGGGAAGAATTCTTTGGGGCATACTTTCTGTCATGAAAATTATTCTTTTTTTTTCATCTGATGTAAGAGTTACAGAAGCAGTTGTGGTCTCCAATAAAATGAAGGACAATGTTTGTCTTTTCATTTCATTATGATCCAAAGAAGCAAGTTATCCAAGATTTAGTTGCTTACATTAAAGCTTATTTAGGTAATGATAATCTTGGTCACAGGTTTAGGATATCTCCTCATGGTACAATTTGAACAAAATTCTATTAGTAAAATAATTCCTTTTAAATTTATCTTCTATTAATTAAATTATTAATTATTTGCCTGTAATCAATCTTCCCCATTAGTACTCAGTTCTATTTCAAAAATATCTCAAAGATGGGAAAATTTGTACCACATGTACTTAATGAGTTACTCGTTCCATTAATATGTAATGCGGGGTCCCTACAGAAATCAAAATACACTGAAATGAAGACTATCAGAAATGGTGTTATATATACTGTTTTAAATTTCTGTGTTGCAGCCTTTTACAGAACCATGAAAAAGTTTATATTGTAATTCACATTACTGGAGAAGAAAGGAAAAAAATAATTACTGCAGGATTCTGAAAGGCCCCTAAAGTATGTGTGGTTTGTAAAGTGTTATGGCATAAATTTATGACTACAATTTAGTTTTGTGAGACAAGACATAAGCAAAAGAAGAATAACTGGCATTTCAGGGTCCCTCTTTAATCTTCTGAGAAATCTATTCTGAAAGAAGCTTAAGAGTATTCTGTTGGCAGCCTCCACTAAGATGAAGGTCAGCATATGAAATCTCTCACTAAGTTAGTAGGTAAATAAGAGAGAAAGTGTGTCTCAATTTCTATTTTGAAACTTCAAGGGCAGTTATGATGTCTTGAAAGGTTACTACTGATATTCCACTTGCATTATATAATACAGGCAGTAAAACATGAGGCTAAATAAGTATTGTGACCAAAATAAGGAGTAGTTCTTTGAAGTTTGCTTCTGTTGGAAAGAATGCAACCTACAGAACAGCTTCAGCCAGAAGATGAACAATGTGAGAGAGAAATCGCTGGCTGACACCTGAGAACAGAATGAAGTTTTCAGGTAAAAATTAACACTTTTAATTTTGCTGTAATATTATACAAATGCTGCAATGGGTTGTTTATATTTTTTTTACTATTCTTATTCCTAAATCTTCTCTATATGTGAAATCTTTGTATAAACGAGCAAGTGCTGGACACTGCTTTTCTGAGAACAGTATTTTCACACAGAGTAGTATACTTGTCAATTAGCATGAACTATTAGGTGTTCTAGAACTACAGACTAAGATTTCATCCTCATGACAGACCAGTTTGGGGACTAGCAGTCACAAATTTGGAGGAGAATCTCTTTTGACAACCAGAAAACAATGTCTAGAACATACTCATGTATCTACTAAAAAGCATGCATTCATCACAAGCACATTTCTAGAAACTTTCTATGCCTTAATATGGAATCACATCATTTCAGTTGACAGAGAGAGATGGCTTGCAAAAGACTTGTCATTTTATATTCATGGTTAAATTCAAAAAGCTGATTCTACTCATATTGAAGTTAACAGCAAAATTCCTGCTCATTTCAATGACAGCTGGATTGGCCTATAAATGTCCCTTTGTTATGCTTATTCTGCTGTGCATAATATGTTTTCCTTTAACAACATTCTGTAGTTAACAACAATTTGACAGACTGAAAGATCCCACTGTTTCATACTTGTTATTGCTGCACAAAGCTGAATTGTGGGTTTTGTTGATAGAGGGAAATTACAGTTAAGTGAAATGTATTCTCTTACCCTCAAAATAGCGTATGATGATCATACTAAATAACAACTTGCTGATTATAAACTCCTAAGATTACCATGCTGAAGACTTTTTACTGTGCAAACACAAGAGTATCCAGAATTTGCTGAAACTGGCAAATTCTGACTTAACTATGCATTAAAAAAAACTTAGCATCCCTTCCTCCACCCAAGCTTGATCATATGTCCTCATTACATGCTTTTCTAAGTGTTAAATTAAATCCTTTCTTGGGATAACTCTTCTATTTTTTTCTACCTGGCAGGTGATATTGTCATTTTTCCAATTAGAATTATTTGGACAATTAGTGATTTTAAAAAGTTAATTTTGTACCTTCATATTAATTTCTTTAAGAGATCAAGACACTGCTTTCAAAGCATTGACCTTGTTTGCAGAATGTGCTCAAGAGTGTTAAAAGAAACCAATGGAAACGGATTTATTAATATGTCTTCCATCATTTACCTCTACTTTGAAATATATTTTCCTGTATTTAATTCTAAAGGTTATCCAATACAATTTTCTTTCATAATATATTTGCTTACAGAACAAGTAGATTACATTCCTCCACTCATATTTAAACACATCTAAGGCTACTTTGCTGTTAAAACGTTTAAGAGAAATTGAGTGCTTCTGTGTTTTTAATCTTATATGAACAAAGGCTTAAATATCAATATGTACATTTTGAAACATCGGCTATTTGATTAAAATTAGTTTAGATATCAGTGGTCAAGCAATCTGTCTTCCATAGTAGTTCTTGAATCGATTATCCAGTTTCAAAAACCACAGAACATAAATATTAATAAGCACTAATGTATTTTGTGAAAATACTCAGGAATACGAAAGATTTTTATGAGTAATCAGACAGTGAAAAAAATTATGCTGTAAATCTGCACAACCCAGGATTTGGCCTTAATTGACATAAATTGGGATCCAACACTAATAACATCCCTCACCTGTTCAGCCACACTTCTCCATATTGTCCTTTTAATCAGGCCTAGTACTCTTTCAGTTAGCAGGGGAAACAGTTCACAAAATTATCTGGCTAAAATATATCACTTATTTTTAAAGCATCTTTCTAAGGACCAGTATGGTCAATATGAAGTCATATATATGCTGTTGATTGAACAGAAGAGAGAGGGAATATGTAAGGTGGTATGACATGAGAGCGCAAACCCCAACAACAGTCTGGATTTAAAGCAGCTTCTCTTGCTGAGCTTCACCATGAAACACCAGAGACTCCACCCAGATAATAAACATTTATTATATCGAAATGTCCACCTCAAATACAGAAACTCCAATAGCTAATAAGCCAGGCATTAGGCGGTTCCACTCCGTCTGGAAAAAAAGTCATTAAACAACTACTTCCTTGTTCCAGAGGAAAAAAATGTCCTAACTGTATCAGAAGACTAATTTTCTATTGTACAGTAAAGTATGACAGTGAAAAGCTTTGGTTTTGGAAATGAACCTAATCTCTTTAAGTTTAACCCTCACGGATAAGATAAGAATTTGGGAAAATACCAGGAATGCAAGTCAATAATATTGATTCAGGCTACAGCTCAATAAAGCAACATTCAGCTTAAGTACATGCTTCAACTTATTTAGGTACATTTCAGACCATAATAGAGTCTCACTCAAGCTTCTGTTTGGATCTGTAGAGGTGTCAGACTTTGTTTCTGTGGACCAAACTGCAATTATATAGCCACAGAGCTCTGTACCATTCTTTCTGCCAAATTGCTAATGAGACTAAAATTAAGCTTTTTTTCCTGAGACAATGTTAACATTTAACCACTCTCAAGCAATGAGAAATCTTTCCCTTTACATCATTTTTAGAATCACAAGGATAACTTTCCATATCTAGTTCATATAATTGTCTTTTGTGTCTTGTTTCTCAAATGTTCTTTTCATCTATCTTCCCTTTATGACTTTCTTCTCTGGCTGAGCAGGCAGTACCTGGATATTTTGTTTCCATCCATAAGTATTTAAGACCTCTAAGATATGAATTTTGTGAGAAACAATACACAGCCTTTATAATTTCAGAGATGTAGGTATATATAGTTAATGTTTATGACTAAGGTGCAAAGCTCAGGAGCTTCTATTTACAGAGTTTTGTGCAAATATTTATATTTGGGAAACTACAGGCCAGTCAGCCTGACCTTGATCCCTGGGACAGTGATGAAGCAAATCCTCTTCAAAGCCATTTCCAAACCTGTGAAGAACAAGGAGTTGATTAGGAGTAGTCACTATGGATTTATGAAGGGAAAATCATGCTTAAACAGCTTGGTAGCCTCCTACAATGAAATGACTAACTTGGTGGACAAGAGGAGGGCTGTGGATGTTGTTTGTCTTGAATTTCACAAGGTTTTTAACGTTGTTTCCCATGAAGTCTTCGCAGTCAAACTGGTGAGGTATGAACTAGATAAAGGGGCACAGAGGTGAATTGAAAACTGGCTGAACTGCCAGATTCAAATATTTGTGATCAGTGCACAACTGGAGACTAGATGGAGTCCAGTCCAGTGGAGTCCAGTCACTAGTGGAGTACCCCAGGGGTCTATAGTGGGGCCAATACTGTTCAATACTTTCATTACTGACCTGGACGATGGGGCAGACTGCACTGTCAGCAAATGATACAGAACTGGGACGAGTGGGTGATACACCATACAGATTTTCTCTCATGCAGAGGGACCTCAACAGGCTGGAGAAATGGGCTGACAGGAACTTCATCAGTTTCAACAAAGGAAAATGCCAAGACCTGCACCAGAAGAAGAATAACCCCAGGTACCTGTCATGGTCTTGGCTGGGATA
>VZTV01087792.1:0-10756 GCA_013400875.1 Anhinga rufa | reverse complement strand
TCACATGAAATTGTGGTTGAGGTGGTATAAAAAAAGAAATCTGCCTGGAATTTTCCCATAGGTATATACTGTCTGGAAGTACTGTGGACTTGTTAAACCAGACTGAGAGCGGCTTGCACAGAATGTTTCTGTCAGTACGAGTGCGGGCATATCCCCACTGAGATATGGCTACCTACCTACCACACACCTTACACTCCTCAAATTACAGTCTTGAACCACACACCTAAACCAACCTTGAATACATGCAAGAAAAATCTACCCACAGTTTTGTTCAGCATTTAGTATTTCCCCCTGGATAAAAGAAACCTTTGCTCTCCATAACTGTATTCAGATTAGCTTTCACAGTTTTATAGTCCCAGAGCACAGTGTTAAAAATCCAAGGTATTAGTGGAGAAAAAAGCACCGTTATTAGGTACCTGCATCTGCAGGACCTCCGTCAATTTCTTGCTTTTCATTATTTCCTTGCATTGCTGCCATTTTGATTCCTCCTGTTCTGTTCAGCCTATGACAGTTTAACCATCCCATACGCTTATCCTAGTCTTCTACTAAGCTAAAAACACAAATTAGTATCTGTTCACCGTGGTGGGGAGAACAGAGAACAAAACAAAAAACCCTGTACATAAGCAGGCTGAGGAAAACTTGTCATTTAAAAATTAACTCGCAGTTTCAGATACATTTACCTTTGTGGAGGCAAAACTTGCCCACAAGAGTACATAAATGGCTGGGTGGTTATTCCCCCTTGGGCTCCTGAAGGCATGACCAGTGGTGCTGGTGATGCTACAAAGTTTACTCAGTATGGGGTTGTTTGGGGACATCCAATACTAGTTTACTTTAAAAAAAAGGAAAACAAAGCATATCACCAATCAACACGTCATAGCCTTAGTCAGGCCACAAATGATCACTGAACTCATCTACTTTACCTCAAATCACAACAAAATTGCCTAGGCTTCATTAGGACTTTTACAGGAGAGATTGTTCATATAGGCGAAATTGGCACTGAGGTCTAAGCCTAGAGAGGGCTAAACCAGCAGCATCTCTAGAGCAAAAGTTGTGAGAACAGTATCAGCTCCATTTCTGCACAAAGCTAAATATCAAGCTTGAATATTGTATAAATAATTCATGGAAATGGGTGGAGGGATTTTCTATTAGAGAATTTTACAGCGAACAAGAATAGCGTACTTGCTTAAAACAATTGCATTTTGAAAGCTTGCAAATTTTTTTCCCCCTGCAGAACAGTACCATTTCAACCCTCTAAGCAACCTTGAACCACTTGGCCTGCTATCTTAGGCAACAAGTTGTTGCCTAACATTTGAAAGGACAGTATATGTGTGTGCATCTGTGTTCTTTCCAAGAGAAAGAAAAATGACTGGGCAGGGTGGGGATGAACAGTTTCCTTCATTTCCCCAGAAGGCAGGGAACAGTGAAGAACAACCTCAAGTGCATGGTGCCCCATCAAATCCAATTTCATACTTTCCTAGTAAGCTACAAGGAAACATCACAGTTCATATGATGGAACAGCAAGTATAAACCAGCACCTGCCATAGTTCAAGTGATTCCTCTAAGCCTTGCATAGGCAGGAAATAACCTTTGTTCACTCCTTATAAACACTTATTGCTGCAGTGTCACTAAAAACGTGATAATGTTTTGGCAACCAGCTGGCTCTGACTGATGGCATCATGCAGTTTAATCACTCAGTTTATATTCATTTTATGCTTCACCTGTACTAACATGGCGCATATAAATTCCTCATCTTAAACAAGCTAAATAATTTAAGATTAAAACTCTCAAGGGTCGATACTGAGATTAATACCATTCAACATCTTCACTACAGACTCGGACAATGGGAGTGAGTGTGCTTTCAGCAAGACTCTGGACAGTACCAGGTCAGGGTCAGTAGTCAATGTTCTGGGGATAGGGCTGGGATGCAGAAGGACCTTGACAGGTTGAAAAAAAAAAAAAAAAAAAAGGGCCAATGCAAATCCCATCAAATGCAGACACCAGGTCCTAACCCAGGGACCATATCACACATGACCAGGGCAGCAGCTTTGCAGAAGACAGGGGCAGCCCAATACACAACCAGTTCAGCACTAATCAGAGGTGCACCCTTGCAGCAAAGGACCCACAGATCATGCCGTTTGAGCCACAATGGAGTTGGCACAGTGGGAAAAACCACTTTTCCCGTCTGCCCAGCTCCTGTCAGAGCCCACTGGGAGGGCTGGGTCCAGTTCAGGGCTCCCCATGACAACAAGGACATGACCAGGCTGCAATGGGCACTCGGGAAGACCCCCCAGATGAGCAGGTGGATGGAGCACAGGACCTGTAAGAGGCAGCTGACACAGGTGGCAGGTACAGATGAACCCTCAAAGGTGCACAGTGACAGTAAGAGATGCAATGGGCACAAGTAGCAAAACATGAAATTTCAAATATAAAAAGAATTTTTTTTTCTTCCACCATAAGGGTGGTCAGACATTGGACTGGCTCCGAAATCTTCATCTTTTAAGTAAGCTGATCTAGTTGAACATGCTTTGAGCAGGATGGAAGACTGCATGACCTGCGGGTCACTTGCAACTTAAGTTATTGCTTGATTTTTTACTAAAATGGTGCCTTCTATCAAAAAAAAAAAAAAAGAAAAAAGGACATAAATATATCTTCCATCCCCAGCCCCAGGAAAAAAAATAAATCATACTATCACTATCTTTAGCAGTTTGAACAACCTGGTCCTCTGAAACATATCTCTTGTCCTTCGCTTTCATTTCAGAGGACACTGGGAGAACTACTTTTATGTTAGAGTAGCTTTTACAGACTGGATAAAACTGGAAAGGTACAAATCCAGGAACACCATAGCAGAAAAATCACTGATTACATTTTAAAATCAGAAGAGGATAGCTAATTGGATCATAAGAATAATTTGTAAAGAAATGCAAGGGATGCCTCTGACATCTGAATTATCAATTAGAAGCAATGCATTTGAGCACTGGTTCTAACCACCAACAGATACAGGCAGAAAAATAAAATGGATATTATTTACCCACACTCAGATCACAAAGTCACAGGATGATTGAGGTTGGAAAGGACCTCTGGAGATCATCTAGTACAAGCTCAAAACATGGCTTTTCAAAAATGTATCTTTAATAGGTTTTGGCAGTAATGGTTTTGGCAGTACCCTAACAGTTAAGAGTTAGATTGGAAAAATTGTAAGCCTGACACCACAATATCCACAAAAACTAGCAGGAAAAAGCATCCCCAGTTTGGGCATTATAAAACTGAAAAGAAAGGCCTTTTGATATGAGCTCTAATGAACGTTAAACACTGCTTTTTAAAAAGACAGGCAACAGACCCAGGAGAGTCCAAAGTAGTTAAAAGCTGCTATATTTTTATACTTATGATACACATTATTCTGTCTGTCACAAGTTTCTTGAGACACCTGAAAGGGCAAGACTAGGCATGAACTCCAGTGCTGAAGACTCAGAACTTGGAGCTGGGAATGCAATAAATGCAGAATGAACTTCACAACTCCAGTTAGTAATTTATTTTTTTTTTTATTAACTCAGTATCATTGGAAATGAGCATTTGTTAAGCTCAAAATGTGCTGTTTGAAACATCTGATGTCCTCAAATTTATGCCCAGTCTACAGTAGGACTCTGCTGAAAATCCCAGTGAATCTGCAACACCTCCCTAAGCTCTCTGGCAGTCCCTGGGAAAGTGACATTCCATCTACACTATAGACAACAAGCCACCCAAGAAAAAGTGACATGCCATGAACTGACCTGGAAGGAGAGTGCTCAGTTTGAAAAAGGCACAAACAATGACACCATAAGAGAACTACTTAAAGACAGCTAATGGATCAGGAGGAGGGCTGGCTCATATTCAGAAGTGTTTGAACTCAGGAAGTTATCCCACACGAAGAGTGCTCTGGAGGGAAGGAAGTCTATAAGAAGGGACCACTGATTTCCTTGAAAGATGACATTTAGGCATCTGCGTGGAATACAGGAGGGTGCTGTTAGGGAATAGGAAAACACGAAAGGAAGCACTGGTCACAGTCAAGATGCACAGGAATAAGACAGGAACTGTCAAAAATCAAGTTTAGTTAGACCTTGAAAGATTAAAAAATCTAGTAAGAAGTTCTCCAGCTATTAGAAAAAAAAAAACAAAACAAAAAAGAAAATCAAAGGTAAGTTGTAGAGATGCCATCCAGAGAGAACTGTGGATGAAGATCATTTAGGAGCAGCCTAAACATACGACAGTAAGAGAAGAGATGTTTTAACTAAAGGGTGTTGCTTAAGAACAAATAGGCATTTTGGCCCTGAACTATTTTAGGCTTTGAATGAAAGAAATATTCTGGGTCCTCAGAGAAATAAAGCTTTGAAATAATCTCCCACAGAAATGGAGGGGAGGGGACAAAGTGCTTTCAAGAAGGGCTCAACAAGTTAATGAAAGGGATTGCATGAGGCGGTTGCTCTAACAACAGAGCAATTGGTCCCAGTGTCACAAGGCATCCCTTCAAATTCTTTGTTCTCCTCCAGAAGAAGCCAGTAAAATCCTTGCCCACCTTTATTACACATTCATACACTGTAATGATTTGCAAGCCTTTAACCTTTTGTGTTATTTTATCACTATATGAAAAAAAAATCCAACTGAAGAAATAACGAGTGTTAGTGCTAAAGAACAAAAGCCTTGAAGCATTGTTCTACATAGTCTTTTCTCCTCCACCTGCAGTTAATCCATCTCCAAAAATGGATTGCTCTGTGTGGAAGTAAATCAAGGTTGCTAAAATCCCAAGTTACTCTACAAGTGAAAAGGCACTGAAGAGCATTTCCTCCGTCCCTAATGACATTGGTCCCAATTCTGACACATGCTCAGGGCACAGTTTGTTAACATGTGTCAATGTTAACTCAGTTTTACAGAAGAATGGCTGGAAAAGCTTCAATGGAAGTACTTTGGCAAGATGTGCTTCTCTTGAAATAAGTGTCTTTCAGAAGACTGGTATAATGGCCAATGATTTGCCCAATTTTAGGACAAAGTCAGTACAATAGTTGAAGATGTTCAAAAATAAACGTCACTTTTTCATTGTGAAATGGATGCTTTCTCTTATGTCAAGTATTAAGAAAACAGCATTAAAATTCAAAATAGAAATAAAGTTTCAACTGACAGGAAACAACTGAAAATTCTGACAATCAAATGAAATTTTTTTCCTGTTTGGAGTAGTCTTATACTATAAACTATCTTTACAGCAAATTTTGACCTCTATCTCGCTCTATTATCTATATTCTCAGACTGTATAACTCCCCATATTTTTCTAAATTTGTACTATCTCTCATCTCTTTGTAAAAAGTTGAGGCAGAAGTTTTCTTTTATAAAAGTTTACTAAATGCATTAGAATAAGAATATAAATTGAACAGAGAGAAGACCTCTCCCCCCCACAGTAAAGAAACTTGACTCTCTCAGTCAATTAAATACAGACTTAAATTAGTCAACCGAATACAGAATTTAGGAGAAAAGCAGAAATGGAGTAAGTCTTCAGGAATGTACCACTTTTTTTCTATTGCAGCAAAAATGCAACAAGGCATATATAGTCGTGATACAAGTTTAGGGGCAGGAAGAGCTGGGTGTAGGGATTTACAGCATGTA
Source organism: Anhinga rufa (assembly GCA_013400875.1). Classification (NCBI taxonomy): domain Eukaryota; kingdom Metazoa; phylum Chordata; class Aves; order Suliformes; family Anhingidae; genus Anhinga; species Anhinga rufa. The sequence continues at coordinate 5,128 of VZTV01087792.1, read as the reverse complement.
TGCAAAGAGCTTCTTTTCAGCTGCTGGGGTGCCAAGTGAAAAACAGAACAATATAACTGAAGCATCCATAAATTAAATACTACTCTAAATTGCTACTAAGTTGTTCACTGCTACCAGTTTAACAGTCCCTGCTTGGTTTCATCTTCAGCTTTCTGTGGCTTACATTCCTTGCCGGGATACGTCAATCTGTATAAACCACAGCAAAAATTATTAAAACTGCAGTGTCTAGGCAACTGCATATACCCAGCCAACAGCAATCAAAAGCATTAAAAAAGAAGTTTTTGCTTGCTTGTATGTTTTAAAAAAAAAACAACAGACTTTACAAGGCCTGTAGAGGAGTCAAATTAAGTAAATCACTCATCTCAGCTGGAAATATTAAGTCCCATTTTAGGCACACAAACGCCATAGTGAATACTGGCATCAGCCTTGGAGTCCTGATTGACAGGGCAGATGGGTAAGAGGCAGGAAAGCTGGCGCAGGCTTTGGGGGCATCAGCTTTGCAGGACAGCCTTGCCTGGATGGCTGCCAGGTGCCACAGCTGAATGGGGATGACACCCCCATGAGGGCATGCAGTTGATGCACAGGCAACTGGGGAGTGGGCCTGTGAGGAAGGAGCTTCTGAACAGCCACAATCTATTGTTTCCCGCACCTTGCGCTGCATTTAAAACACAAAGACACCAACAGAAGAGGAGGGTGAATACTGCCCCTTTCTAGTGCTGCTGGAACAAAGCCACAGGGGAGCACTGAGACATGTCTTGGCAGAAGCTGCAGCAAGCCTGGCTGCCTTTGCAGGAAAGCAGCCCCCATGCAAGCAAGCAGTGGGGCTAGACCTAGAAGGGGTGAAAAAAGCTGACAAAGCCAAGCACTGACTATAAGTAATAGCAATGGACTGATTGTTGAAGGAAATTCTTCATGCCTCCTGAAAGGCAGTAGGAACATCTCTGCCAGAGATTTAACTCCTATTTAGCAGTTAGGAAACCACCAGTCAATTCAATAGTTGTTTTGAAAGTTCATTAAAAGATCGTTTGTTGCACCACACAAAGCATCTTCTAATGTGACACTCCACTGAATGCTTCGGTCAGCCTAGGGTCTGGTATTGGAGTGATGCTTTGTGTCAAAACAATTTGCCTGTTCAGTATTCAATCCTACTGTGCTGTTAATCTGTATTAGCTACAGGAAGCAGGAAAATTCATGCAGTTTTCAGCTCTGTCAATGCATATGAAAATCTTTACGTGGCAAAATCCTTGGTATGAGAAACTGCAACAGAATATTCATCCCATAATTAACAACTTCTTGAACTGGGCCCATCCAAATCCTGTTCAAGTTACTGCTCCCATCAGAGAAGTGACCCAAATTTCAGACTCCAAGTGAGTCCCCTCTTGGAATCCATTTCTGGGCACACATAAGAAAGTGACTGGGAACAGTCAGCACAGCTTTACCAAGAGGAAATCATGTCTGCCCCACCTGACTGCCTTCAGTAATTCAGTGACCTTGGCTTTTTTAAGCCTTTTAATGCTATCTTCTTCAATATTCTTGTAACCAAATTGGTACATCAAGGTCTGAATGGCTGGACAACCATATGGGCAAAACACTTGTTGGATCACTGGTCCCAGATGGTAGTGATTACTTGGTTGCACTCTGCCCAGGCTAGTAACAAGCACCAGAGGGGTCAGTCATGGGACCTCACCTTGCCTGTTTAACATCTTTATCAATGATCTGGAAGAGGTGACAGAGTGCAGGCTCACAGAGTTTGCAGATCATACTCAACTGGGGAGAACTATCAACACACTTGAGGGCAGGGCTGCTATCCTTAGCGACCTAGACAGACTGGAGGAATGGGCCAACAGGAACCTCATGACATTCATCAAGGACAAATGCAAAGTCCTGCACTGAAGTAGGATTAACACCATGCAATGGTACAGGCTGGAGACTGCCCAGTTAAGAACCCTCTACTCAGCATTCATGAGACCACATCTCCAGTACTCTAGTTTTGGCCTCCCCGATACCTGGCAGACATTGAAAAACTGGAGTAAGTCCAGCAGAAGGTCCCCAAGGTTGTCAGGGTACTGGAGCACCTACCCTGTGAGGATATGCTGAGGGACCTGGGCTTCAGCCCAGAGAAGACTGGGGGAGAAGGCTAACAGAAGTTTCCCATTCCTGCAAGAAGGTTATCAAGAAGATAGAGCCAGGCTTTTCACAATGGTGCATGGTGTGAGGACAAGAAGCAATGATCATAAGTTGAAATGCAGAGTTCAGACGCTATGAAACAGAAAGCCTCTTTTACCCTGAGGAAAATCAGCAGTGGAACAAGATATTCAGAGCTTGCACAGCCGCTGTCCTTGGAGGTTTACAAAACCCAGTTAGATAAAGGCCTGGGAACCTGGTGTGACACAGCTGACCCTGCTCTGAGCAGGCCAGTTGGACTTGTCCACTTAAGTTTTCTTCCAACCTGAATTATTCTGTAATTTTGGAAAATACTGTTTGATTTTTAAAGGAAAACATCACTATAGGATGATATACTCACAGCAGAGATGTGCTAGCACAGACCTACGTTAGCTATAAGTACACAAACTTTTTCAAAGGAGCTCTTCCCAGCATGGAAAACCTATATCCAATCCAATGAAAAACATACCACCTAAATTTCCCAGAAGGATCTAGAACTAAAACTCAAGAGTGCCTCATGCCATTAAATCATTCATACTATTGCCCCGTATAAAAAGAGTTAATTATTTCATAGGAAAAGAATGGACCATCCCAATCACATTGTAGATCAAAAACCAGGAGCGAGGTCTGTCCCACCCAACCCACTGGATTCCACCCTTTACGCTGCATTATAGTCAGCTCTGTCCAAAGACTCCTTAACAGCAGTAGTATTAAGAGATGTCCCTCCTGTCCATTTTTATTAACAAGGTCAAGGCCAGGCATCTACTACCTCACACATGCAGCACTGGACTCTACTTAGTTCTTCATTCTGCCAACTATTGAATATCAAGGTCTTGGTCCCACAAGATACCCTCTGCAAGAAACTTCATACGACAAGTGTTATCCATGCATTAAAGGTGCTTGCAGTGCACATGATTAAGCACAAAATCACTCTGGAGAAGTCTACACTCTGGAAGTTAACTAGGAACACATAAGAAGTTGACCAAATGAGTCTGGAAGAGACTAAAACAGTCTGTAACATTTATTTCCAGGTATCTTCCTACTGTACTACTATATGCTTCTTTGATTCTTACAACCTTTAGCAACAGACCTATACTATAACATTTGTTGATATATTGTGCTATCCTAAAACAGAAAATAAATGTAAGCAACCATATTTTACTCTCACAATGAAAGCGTCACCTTCTGGGGACAGAACAATGTTTTACTTTTACTGGAAGCGGGGGGAGGGAAGAAGATCCAGATCAAGGACTTCCAAAAGATTCCTAAATCCACCGATTTTTCCACTTCCATAATTTGCACTCTTTGACCAACCACTACAGTTTGGAAGCTATCTAGCTAAATGACTTTTGGTATACTCCAGCTGTCACTGATCTCCCAGAAAGATGTCTGAACAAATGAAAACACTTTAGCAACAGTGATAGCTGCAACCAGAAAACCTCACATTAGTAACAGTTTTATTGCAAGTCTCAGGATACTGCTAATATAAATGCACTTTGTCCCTTGGCTCAAGGAATTAGTATATCTCAATTTTTGAGAAGGCTTCTACTTACCATACCTGACAATATGAATTCGTAGAAACTCAAACAGCTGACACTGCTCAGCATTACAGTGAGCACATCCCCACAGTGGTTCCTAGAACCCCAACAGTACTTTTGGAATCAGGGTTCTGAAAGCCAGTTTCCAGATTTTTATTCTGCTAAAAGACTTGAATTGCACTTTTAAGTGCAGGTGTGAATGGCAAAAACTGGTTTTTTAACACAACTGCATTCAAGCTTAATACTATATAGCTGCAGCTCTGAAATAGCTATTCGGTAAGGTGACAAGGTGCCTTTATTTCAGAACTGCCTACATTATGCATAAAAACATTCAAAAAGCATTACTTCCATCACATGGGAGGGAGAGGGAAGCTTTCAATCATTTACAGATTCAAGTTACTGCAGATAGTTAAACACCTGATTTATGGGTACAAGCACTGTTTGCCTCTGCACATTATGGTAGGAGGACTTCACATTTTGTTTTTTGTGGCTCCAATTTTGCTTCAACAAGTCAATTGTGGGTGGAAGTAACCAAATAGCATGTAAGATGCCAAGTAGAGGCCTCTGCAAACTTGGCCCACAGTGTACATACTTCTTAGTCTTAAGTTTGCTGTTCTTATTTTAATCCCCTATGCTTCTAGCATCTGCAAATTGTTTAGCAAATTTAAGTCTTTCATTTATCCACTTACAACCCAGTCTGCTTTCCTATAATATTTTATCATCAGATTTGTGGAGCTGCCATTGTTCCACTTAGATGTTAAATGAAGTTGGATAGTAAATTATGCTAATCTTTAAGCAGTTGCCACCAAGAAGGTGCAGGTATCAGCAACAGTATGCTGCTTATTTAAAATATTGCTGCCACAGATGAGGGGGCAATAGAAAATAGTGACAGCAAGTTTGAAAGGGAGTTAAATATAGCCATGTATTTCAACTCCACCATGTCTCCAACCATACTATTTTATTATTTTATCCCTGCAAGTTACATCATCACAATAGGTAAATACTATGTGCTAGTGAGACATTTAACTACCCTACAAATGATTTAAGATTACATAAATTATTTATCTTCGGGTTTTTTCCTAATACAAAAACAATCAGGAAAGATGTGCATATCCTGGTACATTCTTGACCAAATTCCTGTGACACACAAGGTATCTTTCTGGCATATGTTTCTACGTTCTTATGATCATTTGACCTACCCTTCAGTTCACAGTGATATATCAGCAGATGGAATTATTACTGGTGCTTCAAATGTATTAATATACTAGTTTTTCCACTGTAGAAAGGAGCAAAGGATAACATGATACTACTACAGCATAGACAATGGCATTTTTCTGGAACATGTATGTATCCTTAATAAAAACCCACACAAACACTGAATAAACAAAAGAGTAAAGTTTAGAAGCAGCTCCCCATTTTACCTACCA
>VZTV01087790.1:240-11619 GCA_013400875.1 Anhinga rufa | reverse complement strand
GGAGTGAGCAAGTGCTTAGTTGCCAGCTGGGGTTAAACCACAGCAGCCTACTAGACGCTGTTGGCAACAGGCCAACTAACTAGCTAGACTCTGGCCTTACTTGGTGTGATCATTCTTATGCTTTCTCCCTTTAAGCTGACAAGTACCCTTATACATTGTTAGATTCCTTGTGTTTGGTGCTTTCTGAAGGTCTGCTGGACTTCCCTAGCTTGGCCAAATCTTGCTTGTTTGTCAGAATGAAGGAGAGGCACAGTTAAGAACCACTTCCCTTAGTCAGAATACATCACTCAGTCTTTTTCTCCTCTCCTACATGCCTCTGACAAAAAAAATACTTCTGAAGTACTAACAATCCATGCAAGTTAGTCTTAATATTATGAACAGAGCAAAGCATACCACATAGATAGTTATTTCAGGCTCTCTGAAAACACAGTATATTTATTATAGTGATCAATTTTCTGCCTGATAAAGAACCTGTTATATGGTTTTACCAGGATACAGTTCAAATACAGACCTGAATAGTAGGCAGAAGAAAAAACCAAAAAGTAGCAGTCTATCTTTTCAGATTAGACCAAACAGATTAGTCTGTCCTATTCAGCTATAATTAGAAATACTTGTCCATGTCAGAATCAAAGCCTATTGACCAGTATCTTTACTTCTGTATATTGGGTTAAAGAGAAGGCTGCTTCTCCTTCTGCAGTGCTACTGGCACTATTACCTCCGACTCTTCCTAGGTAGGTACTGGCACTTCTGACATTTTACCACAAGGGGGCGGTTCCTGCTAGATAGTCATGAAAATCATTGCTCACATGAAACTCCTGCACCTCTTAAAATAAGATTAATGAGCATCTCCTAATATTACCATGGTTTTCCTTTAGTTACTTTAATTGCACACATTGCAGGAACTGCTCACTGACCCTGCAGGCCATATCCCCATGAAAGACAAAGATCAAACAGGACCAACTGATTTTTGGAACCTTTGGAAAAACAAAAACCCCACAATGAAATAATTGTATTCAAGTGACTAAATGCAGACTTAAAGTTAGGCTAAATTTGCTTTACTGCATGGCATGGCTTTTTTCAGGTAGGTTATCTTTGCAGCTACAGAACATAATTGCAGTATTGCTTGAAATAGTATGTAGGCTTCCCTGGAAACTAATGTTTCTGTATGTCATCTGAACAACTCTTGGTTTGCCTGACATTACACCCCCACAGATGAAGCATTAAAACTAACAGTTTAAAGTTTCCAGCTCTGAAAGGTCTTAAGAATTTTACATTCTGTATATTTTCACTGTTAATAAGACCTGATGCTGAATACCTTACTGTAAAAGTCTTCTTAATCTGGTATAAGCCCTGAAGTTAGTCCAAACTAACACTTACAATGAGTATAAAAAAAAAAAATCAAGAAAATAAAAAATTTTTAAAAAAAGACTGACTTTGCTCATTGGTTTGGGGATTTTGTTTTGTTTTGGTTTGGTTGGCTTGTTGGCTTGGGAGGGGTGAGGGAGAACTTAAAAGTGTAACAAACATACCAAATTCCCATTGATTTCCCTACTTATGTTTTTCAAGTCTGCAACAACAAAGGCTACTAGGTAGGTGCTCATCTTCAAACTCACAAAAAACTCATCTTGAACAATTCCATTTGTCACAGGAGTAGTGGCTTTCTGCAGGTGAAAGTAAAACATTGTTATTAATGCAGACAAAAGAACACCAAGACATGCAAGGAATCAATGTTAAATCAAAGAATTATTTCATCTAGTTTATAAGCAAACTTGCGGAACATCTTTATATTTGAGTTATCTTTCAGTGGGGTGGATGATACTCACAACCTATTCATGATGAAACATTTAAGCCTATATACCCCAAAATTATTTGTCAAGCTTTTATTATGCAGCATTATCAGACAAGTACATTGTTGGAGAAACCATCAATTTAATTTAGTAGCCACTTAAACCCCTAGTATAATCTAAAGTCAACATAAAGATTAGCATTAATTCAAGAGAGCTTTAGGCTAGATCAGAGATACAGTTCAGTATATCCTTCTAAAAATACTGGTATTGCATGAGTTAAACATTTGTCTCTTCCCAGAAGTCTCTTCAAAACTAGCTAACCGGACATACTTATTATTTTAAAACAGAACAAAAAACCCTCACACCGACCCTTACAAATCAAAAGAGATTGCATTTTAAAAAGTGAAGAAAACCTAAGGTTTCAGTTAGTTCAAAGCAAAAACATGCCTACCTTAAACACATCCGTTTAAGGTGGGCATGTTTTTGCCAAAAGTAACTGTCTGTTCAGTCTTATGAAGTAAGATACCATGGTGTATCTTAAATTATTTTTAGTGCAGAACTTTTCTTTAATATTAGTGCTGAAAAGGCATGTTATATACATAAAAGTACTTTTCTGTATAGTCCTTCATAACCAAATAAGTTTGTTTCCAGAAACAACAAATATTAAAAAAAAAGTAAAATCAAACCTTAGTTTTTAGACAAGATCATTTCAAACCAAACAGTGATTTAACTGGCAGCCTTAAAGAGGAATAGATTTTTAAGCCTGAAGATATAATCAATATAATCATCTAGTCTGACCACTGCATATAAAGAGAACACCATTGGTGAATTCCCTCAGTGAATTCATAATTTTCTGCCTTTACTACAGCTTTATCTTAATAAAGAGGTGACACCCTCTTTAAGAAAATCTACTGTGGATGAAATAAACTGCTTCAAAAATCAGTTATCCTCATTTAAAAAGTAAAATGTAAAAAACAAACAAACAAACAAAAACTCACAAAACCACAAAAGAAAACACGACAAGCTCAAAACACACACAATTTACTTCTGGCCTTAATGCGTGTCAGCCACTATATTATATATTGCTATATTAGTGAGGTACATGCTAATGTACAGGAGAAGGCCTGCTTCTGAGATCTCTTGCTCATGTAGGTATTTATAGAAAATTATGTTCACATTTAACCTCCTCTTGGATAAGCTGAAAAGTCGCTCCATCCAGCACAGCTTCTTACCAAGACCTGCAGTTATTACAGAAGAATCTGTATCACTTTTTTTTCCTAACAGGGGTTTGTTTAAGTGTTTGTTTTCAGAAGCAAGCCTATCCTAGTAATGATCTCACCAACACAACATACAACATGATCCTCTTATTCACTTTACATTTCTTTCTTTACGTGCACAATAATCAGCTCACTAGCCTGTACTTATTGCATTGGGAGTCCACACTACCTAACAGATCACTTAATCCAGATTAAGGCTAAAATGTAAGAATTCAGCTTGTGCTAGAGCGTTTGTGAGATCAGGGACAAAAAAAAAAAAAGAAATAAATCACAAAAGCATGCCAATTAAAAGAAGCTTTGTGTGTAAAAATGGGTACCATTAGAAGAGAACTCACTGATACAAGAAATGCTGTTGAGGTAGCATACTATTTCACAGAAACTCTTGTGTCTAATTTCTTTATTTGTACAGTCACAAAAATAAGGATTTTATTGTAACTCACATGTGCATGCTCCCTTGACAAATTACAGAACCCAAACGAACCACTTCTGAACCTATTAGCAGACTGCATGTTTGGAGCTCATACAACAACAAAGGAGGAATTACACAGTATCGAATTATCAGGGCAAAAAGTTGGGGGACAAAACAAAAGAAAATAATATTGTTTGAAGTATAAACATAAACAAGTAATTATCTTGGAGATACTGTCCATTAGCAAAACTATCAATTCACTTGCTCTGTATGTTCTTATACCTTCTTGATAAATTCTAATTAAACCTGACCTGTTCTTTTGACACAGGAACTCACATTTGACCCCTAGCACTAAACACACAACTTCATTGCTTTTACTGTCTTTTCTTTACAGTATCTTTATTCCACATCTGGAAGCTTTCTCAAATCTTTATCAATCATACAGATGGTGTAACAGCCAAGTTTCAAAACTGAGATGGAAACAACAGAAGAAAATACAGACAAAAATTTTAATGTGCTCTTAAACACTTTCTCACTATAACAAGGTCAGTAAATGTTACAAAGAGGGAAATAGTGGACAAACACGAAGTACAGTGAAAAGAGTCTGATACCAAGAACAAATGCAGCAAGACAGGTGCAGAGGTGGGTTAAAAAGTAGAGAACCAGATGATGGAAAAGCCTGACAAGATGGGAAGGAGGGAGAATTCTCAGCCTGAAGAAAGCACAGGACCTTCTGCCTATGGCATCTATAGGTAGCTAAGCAGAAGACATGTAGTTTCAAGGCAGAAGAGGAAGCAGCAGAACTGAAGGTAAATCAAGTGGTACAACAAAGAGTAGCAAGAATCTAAACACCAAAAAGAGATGCAAGAGAGGCATCATGTAATTTAAAAGGGAATTCATGATGCAGGAGTTGCACAAGTCATTGGAAGAAAAATTCCATGTAGAGAGAGATGGGTAGGAACAAGACATTTTTTAATATGCAGTACAGGAACAGCCAAACAGTATATATCTAATGTGACCAATAGAGAAAATTAATAACACCGATGTTTAAGATAATACAAATGTGCAATACCAACCCATTTTTCACTGCAAGTAGAATGTGTACAAGGTGTCCTGGTTTCAGCTGGGATAGAGTTAATTTTCTTCACTGTAGCTAGTATAGTGCTGTGTTTTGGACTTAGTATGAGAATAATACTGATAACACACTGTGTGCTTTAGTTGTTGCGAGGTAGTGCTGAACTAGTCAAGGACTTTTCCAGCCTCTCATGCTCTGCCGGGTGCACAAGAAGCCGGGAGGGGAGGGAGCACAGCCAAGGGAGCTGATTCAAAGCGACCAAAGGGATATTCCATATCATATGACGTCATGCCCAGTATATTAACTGGGGGAGTTGGCCGGGGCGGGCAGCAATTGCAGCTCGGGAACCAACAGCGTCGGTTGGCGGGTGGTGAGTGGTTGCACCGCTTGTGATTTTCTCTGGGTTTTGTTCCTCTCCCTTGTTCTTTTACTTTTCATTATATTATTATTATCCTAATCATTGTTATTATCATTACTATTATTGCCATTTTATTCTAATTAGTAAACTGTTCTTATCTCAACCCACGAGTTCTCTTGCTTTTGCTCTCCTGATTCTCTCCCCCATCCCACAGGGATGGGGGTTGTGAGCGAGCGGCTGCGTGGTGCTTAGTTGCCGGCTGGGGCTAAACCACGACAAAGGTCACATCTCCCAAATGTCCATTTTTTGAAATGGATTCCTAGCCCCTTGGAAAATGAGCAATGCAATGAATGCTACCGTGCAGCAAGAAAGGCTAGAAACTTAAATGTAAATGGGTCATGAAGTAAGGAGGAAGAAAGAGAGGCATTAATGACCTTACAGTAAAGGTAGGTCATCAGTATGTTTTCTCCATGTGGATGATCCCTCATCATGCACACACATCAAGTACACAATATTAGTATCCATAGACAACACCAAAAGAGCTACTGTATGCTTTGTAACAGCACTCGGAGTTCAGCAGGGACAGATGGGATGGGGAGCAGCTCCTTCCTCAGAACTGAACCCCACAGGCACATGCATGCTTTGCAGAGCTGCCAATGCAAGAAAAAGAAATTGGGAGGATGCAAGTTTATGGCAAATAACAATCTCTCTTTTCCAGATTTAATTCACGTGTCCTGATGTGTAAGTCAGCTATTTCCAGACTACCTCTGGCAACAAATACTAACTCACTAAAGAAATACAGAGTTGCCCTTTCAGGCATGTTGGTTGGACCAGTTAACTCAAGTCACAATTCCTGGCAACACAGAGATTGAGCTTCAAGTAGCTTCTCTGCAGATCTTCTCAGAATAGCTGGAAAGGCTGCTCATATCTAGTGACACTCACTGTTCACTACATCAAGTAACCCACTTGCATAATTTGCAGGAAGACACAATCTCAAATTTCACATGCTTGCCCAATGCCATAAACACATGGAGCAGTTTCCCAGATTATTTCTTCCTGTCCATGCAAAGTTGCATAAACACCTTGCACAAAAGACATGAAATCTGAGTGAAATTGTAGGAGAAAGTAAGGAAGGGGCTAGATTAAACAACTCAACAAAGCACTTCCTGGAGGAGGCAGCTTGGAGGTACTGAACAACCACATATGGTGGGAAAAAACAAAGGAAGTAGATATGACTTGCTGCTACTGTGAGGGCCCTTGCTTATTCTTCTGGAGAAGTCTATTACCACAATGGGCATTAGCAGACATTCTAAAGGACAGGCATGTAATTGCTACTGAAATAGTAGTACCCAGCAACCCCAGGAAACACCCTCCTTGCTCTTGAATTGTCCCCAGTCTTTTTCCTTCAATAGCCAACCACAAATGACAATGAAGAAGAGTTGATGGTTATTTTGCCTCCACTCCATCTGCCAATCATTATCAGTCAAGCTGGCAACCAAGGTGCTAGACAGCAGAGTTATACCTGGTAATTCTGTCTCAACTAATAGGGATGAAAATTGTCACAGAATATCCTTTTTCATATTCTTTATAATAATGTCATCAGAGATGAGCAAGAGAACATACAGAATATACCAGGGTTAGGGTAGCAGTAATCATTCTATGGTAGTGTGGTGCAGCAGAAGAGCTGAAACCAAAAATACTCTTGGTCTTTCAGAGTGCTCATCAGCTGTGGAGGGTACACTGAAGAATAGGATAGATTTTTAGCAACTATGCAATTAGCTCAATTAGCAATTAGCACACATGCAGCAATGGTAAACCATAGTTTACTTTTTGCACATCAAGAACTATGGAAGCTGTTGAAAGTTGCTTTAGCCACTTGTCCAACTCCTAGCAGAGTAAAGTGAGTGAGCACTCTTTCTTGTTTGCATAAAACAGAAGGGTTGTCCAGCAGAGTCTGCTTCTTCTTTCAGTGAAGAAAAAAGCAGCAAATAAAGTGCTCTTAGGCCTGGACATAAATGAAAGTGCTGCAATCCTGTTAAAATAACAGTTGAGAATCACCACAAATCCAGAAATATAAACATTCATGCACTGTGAAAAAGATATTATCTCACAAGGTTGCAGTTATTAGCTTGGTTTCCAAAAACAGGGTAGCTACATTAGCACCTGAGCTTTTGACAGTTTTCTGGAACCCAAACTGCACAGTGTATATGTGTGTCCACCAACACCAAGGGTACAATATTTTCATTACTGGTTAGATCAATGTCAATATTAATGAGTTTCTGTTGGGTGATTAATGGTGGTAATGTTTTGATGAGAGAGGTCCTAGTTCAGACACAGACTAGGTAATAAGTTAGTCTTGCTGGTCTGTCCAAATGAAGTAGGCTTCTATAAAGGTTTCTCCAAAGCCTTAATGGCATAAAGCATCACCATAAAATTCAGATATGCTCTTACAAGAATTTACCTGAAAACATGTAGCTGAAGGAATTTCAGATCACTCATTCATATTCTGGGGTTGACTCTGTATTCGCACCCTACTTCACACCCTACTTCCCCTCGTTTAGGCTCAAAAGCACATCCTTCACATATGCTCAAAAGCATATCTTTCACAGAGGCTGTTGCTAGCTACACAAACTATTGATAAAGATATTCCAATATTCTGCACATGTGCAGTATCAGCAAACATAGAAAACTCAAAAGAGCATCTTAAGGGTGGTTGAGACTGATGTAGCCAACAACAGAACTCTTGCAAAATAACAGTTAATTTAAATTCAACAGGAATCCCTTCCATAGCCATTCAACTGTCCCTACAATAACATCCTACACTGTGCAGTGCATTGAGCAGTTGTTTTCTCTACAAAGTTACTTAATTCAAGACTTCGGGGAAGAGACAGTTGTTTTATAATAAAGTCATACAGTTTATAGCTTATCTGCTCAAGTCAATCCCCTAGATGTTAATGTAACAAAAACACTTAAACAGATTACCTATGCAGCAGCTCTACTAAAATTCCTCTACAAAAGCAGGTACCTTTGGCATATTTGACAGAGTGGAAAGTTTCTCATCTCTTTTGATCTTGATTAAAAAAGTAGCTTTAAATGCTGGTTCATCAAAGCATGGAAACGCAGACCTTGCTGCCAGAGGTTCAAACTGAGTTGCTGCAAACCACCTAATGGGAAGAGTAGAGAAGAGCAAATTAAGAATTATGGAAAGGATTAATGTCAGATTATTTATGACAGAAGAGTCATTTTACCCCCAAACCCTGTAACAGCTTGTTACAGGAGAAGCTTTCTGAATGGTAGATGACAATGCTGGTCCAGTCAGAATAAATGTTTAATTAACAAAAGTTTTTTTTAAAACCCCAAAAATGTATTTATTTAAAGAATAATCTGCTTTGTTGTTTTTTGCTTTCTTAACAAAGAATACACCTGGATTAACACAATTACAGAACAATCAGCAAAATATAAGCCAGATGGTTTCCAGTAAGAGAGAACAAAAAGGAGATTGAAAAATTAAGCTAGTGAGCATGCCCACTAAATCAAAGTTTTGAAACCTCAGCAGCGGATGGGACTACAAGGAAGCTGCTTCTTCTAATTGTCATGCCTCCTCCTGCAGATGCTCCCAGTTCATCTAACTATATGCCTGCTCCTTTTGCTGGCTAGTAGATGGATTCTGTGTAAGTTAATGCACTGTCTTGTCTTTAATCCAAGAGCTAGTCATATAAGAAGAGAACTTCTCAGAATTCTATTTCCCTTCTCCAGTATTTTGATACTAACTAGCTGCAGAAATTATGGCTTTTCCTAGAGAGTATGTCTTGACTTGTATTCCACTTCTGCAAGACAATCCTGGGAGCTCAACAAGATGTTTGCAAATTTAAGCCCTATATTTACTGGAGCTAAACAGTGAGAGAACAGCGGTTCACATTGCTTTTTTATTTTTTCCTTTTTTATTTTTGTTTGTTTGTTTGTTTTTATTTTTGCTTTATTTTTTAAACCACCCACACAGGTTTTTTTTTATAACTACCCAATAGTTTTGGGGTTTTTTCTTTTCTTCTGCAATACGACTCCAACATTTTTGGACCTACAACTTTTCTGAGGAGGCACACTGCTGGCAATTCATAAGATTAATCTCCATGCCTACTTTCAACTTCTTACTCTTCTCTTCCCCCTCACTGACAATCTTGAAGTTGGTCCAGTAAGTTTTTCTTTTTTCCTTCATCCCAAGATTTTACAGAAGAAAAACAAACAGTAAAGAACCATTCTGCATAAAAATATAAATAAAGCCTAACTTTTTTTTTTAATTTGCATCTGGCAAGAGTGAGTTATTTTGCCATTTGATAATGTTAATGTTTTTGTGGCAATATAAAAAAAATCAAAAGAAAATAAAACTAAACTAGGAGAAAAGACATTTTCTTGCAAAAGCAGCTTGATACCTTGCTTGAGTTTTATACAGAAATGTAATAACAACAGGGGTTTTCAAAGCAGATCTACCTGCTGCTGAATCTGAAACAAAATATACTGGGTTTTTGTTTAATAGAATAGAATAATTCTTTTGTTTGATAATAGAAGAGAAATATATCTTTCTTATGATATGCAGCTTCCTAACAGTCTGTGAAATCATCCTTACACTGAATATCTTGTTTTGTTTATTTTTTAAAAAATAAGCTATCATTGATGGACTTAAATAATTCAAACATTAGCAGTGTATAGTTATCATATCACACTGGAGACAGAAAAATGCTGACCAATTTGCCACACTTCTGTTTTATTCTTCAGGGATTCTCACTGAAAAAGTTTGCAATAGCTCAGTGAAGGGTCTGGTTTTAAGTAACTGAAAATAAATACAATCTCAGCATGATCCTCTCCCCAGAGAAGTTCCACCTTCCCCTTTCAAGAAACAAAATCTACATATTAATATTTGGGGAATTTCCATACAAACTCTGTTGTTGCAAAGATTTGCAACACTGATAACATTGATAACATTGGTTTTTCTTGCCTTTTTTTTACATTCCATTTAACTTTTTTTTTAAGCTTAAGATCTTAGCATTTCTTAGCACAAGCTGGTAAATGTTTTATGCCTTTATTTAGCAGTTGTTTTGTGGGTCCTTCAAAACTACTTTCCTGTCAGCTGGCCCCGGACTGACCCATAGTGGCCTTTCCATCTTTCTTTTATTGCACTTCTCTGTTTCTAGAAAACCTGCATGGACAATTATGTGCCAACAAAGGCAAGAGCACTCTTAACTACATGACCAGCGTAGGTCCATTTGAAGTGGGTGGTGGTGGGTGGCAATTTCATTAATCTTCTTGGTAAAAAGCACTGATTCACCCTTTTTAAAAATTACTGTGATGTTTTCCTTCCCTCCAATCACTGGGGACTTCGCCTGACTGCCACGACTTTTCAAATATGATTGAGAGTAGCTTTGCAACTACATCTGCCAGTTCCGTTAGGACTGTGGGATGCATCTCATTGGGTCCCATGGACTTGTGTAAGTTCAGGTTCCCCAGATGGTCTCGAACCTGATCTTCTCCTATGACGGTGGGACTTTGTTCCCCCAGTCCCTGCCTTGAGACTCAATGACCTGAGAGATGTGGGAAGAATTTCCAAAGAGAGAAACTAAAAATTAAATAAACAAAAAGCCAAACTATATCTATCTACAACCACTATACTGCACTATATTTAACTGATGGAGAGACTGCCCTGACTTAATGAACTCATCTGTGAAAGACATTTTTCAGGTAGGTTAATCAGGAGATTAAAGATTGATTTTGCCCAATAGGAATCAGTTGTACAAAACATCCAATGGAAAAAGCAACCCTCATAATTTCTATTATCAAAGCACAATCTAGAACTGATAGAAGAGAGAAGCTGTATTTTTAGGCATACCTTTGCTTAGAATTTTCATCCTTGTAAGAAATTTTGTAAAAGCCATAATAGGTATCTGATAAATTAGATGAATATTCTATGTTGACAGTATAATTCTGTCCTACAAGAAGAGCCTCAGGAGCCATAATTGCAATCTGGTCATGCAATGGATATTCCAGGAATTCAACTGGCTTTGCTTGATGCCCTCCTGCTGAAGTAATGGTTGCCTTGGTGATATTAAGTCCTGAGCTGTGAAGTACGATATTCCAAGTTACCTGGACAATGTTAACCACTATCTTTACAGAGCCTGCAAATTTCAGAGTAGTTAGGTTTGGCTGCAAGACAAGATCATAATGCAGCGGTACAACATCAGAAGGAAGTCTAATTTTTGCCCATGGAAAAAGTTTCCCATTGGTCGCCAAAGGATATATTAGTTCCATTGTATGATTTTTTTTATGGCAGCCTTCTTTGGTAAAGGTACATTTGGGAAGAAGATAAATCACCATTATTAATGAAACTGCAATCACAAGAATAACTGTGCAAACCACCATGGTCCTCATAGAGGGCACTGAACACGACCCATTTGGATTTTGTCTATAGACAGACGTGTTATTCC
>VZTV01087785.1:0-11701 GCA_013400875.1 Anhinga rufa | reverse complement strand
GTTTGTTTGTTTGTTTTGTTTCCGACGATGTAAATCTGGTTAGACAAGAGCGACAGAAATTGCAAACCTTACACTGACTTCCTTTGTCGCTTGGTTCTACTTAGACAAGCCTTTTAAATGAAAGAAGCTGGTCCCCTTATTAATTTCCTTTGCAAATTCCTATTTAACCACTCCAAATCGAGATGAAACAAACAGGGATGCTGGTCCAGAGTCAGATTATTTTTTTTTTAGAAAGTCCCTTTACAGTGTGCCTAAAACTGATTGGCAGCCAAGTACCTACTTAAGACGCTAAAGGCTGCATTAGTGGAAGTTTTGCGTCTGGTTCAAGGTCTCCGGCATTGCCAGGTAGTTTCTTAAGCCTGTAATTCACTAAGTGCCCAACAGACACTTCTTCCAACAGGACCTCTAAGTAGGAACAATGTTTATATAGACTGTCTGAGACATCTGAATAGTGCTGAACTCCAGCCATCGCTCAACCAGTTATAACCAGCTGTCGGGGCTGGGAAGAAAACCAGGATAAACCAGTGTGGTGTCGCCTTCCAGAATCTGCTGGCAGGGTGGCACGGCAAGCTGGGAGGTAGGAGCTCCTCGGGCCCCACCTCACTGCAGTGTTAATGGGTGAATTTTAATATACATAATTGCATGGCTGGTCATTTTAGTGACAAGAAGAAGGGATCAGCTGGGAAGTGGCGGCTGCTGCAGGGAAGGAGATGCAGAGGGACGAACACCAAGCCAAGGAGGGGGAGAAACAGGAGGAGTGGAAAGAGGGAAGAAAGGCAAAAGGTAGCAGAGTCTTGTTACTCTCCAGGTTTTTCATCCTGTAATGTATAGACTTCATAAAGGAGAATAAATGATGCGGCACTAGGAATAAATTCATTATGCTAGCACATGATAGAAAACATGCAGTTATCCACAAGTCAAAAATCATGGTGATTCACTGGCCCACACCCGTTCGCAGCCCCTCGTGGTGCTCAGCTTCTCCCGTTTTCTGGAAGCCCCGCCGAGGCAGCCAGAGCAGCCGCAGCTGCAGGAGGCCAGCCAGGACCTGACCCACCCGGGCACTGCCACTTCCCCACCTCGCCGCTCTGCAAAGACTGAACGAGGGGAAACACCGCTGACCTGCCGACTGGGTGGAGGTGCCGGCAGGAAGCACCTTCCGACTGAGAGATACTGGGAAGCCCTCTCGTGTATTTTTGTAAAGGTTAGGAAGAATGAGTTTAGTTACAGGATAAAGGTCTCCCAGCCGCAACAGCACAGCACGTCTGCGGTGAGGAGCTGGGAAGGGAGACGGGAGAGAGCCCACTGTTGTACGGGACTGATTTAAAAACATAATTTAAATGCTTTGTTTCCATAACAAATGTTTGCAATGCACATAAAATAAATCAGAAAAAAAAGAGAAATGTCTAAATAATGAAAAGATTATAAAATTATGATGCCAGTGCTGTTGAGCATCCATTTTTTATGCATGACATAGCTCGTGAGGCAACTGGGCAGCACAAATGACCTGTAACGGGTGAGAGACACCTTTGGCAGGAGGGGGTTAGTCATTCACCTCTGTGCGCTGGGGACATCTTCCCAAAATCAGGCTTTCTGGGGTAGCCATCACAAATTACAGTCTTAAGATGAAATATTATATTTTGATGCAGAACTTCATATTTGACTAAAATTTTTTTTGAGGCTTACAGCATTCAGACTGACTCTTACTAACAGGACTTTGTCCTTTCATTTCTCAGGCTCCTTGTCTATATCCTTGCTTTCAGACTTCAACATTTATCATCTATAAAAGCAAGCAAACAAAAAAAAGATGAATTTTATGAAAATTTAAAAGGCTTTATTTATGTTTCAATTTACAATGCAGACCCCCAAAGACTAAGTCTTTTAAAAATAAAACATTTTAAGTTCAGTTTTCATTTTAAGTTCAACCTATTGATTTAATAGCTAAGGGAAAAGTCATCTCTTAAAACCAGGGAAAAATAACATAAAATACTTATATGAAATAATTATGCAACCAAGGAAGAGGGGGGGTGGAAGAAATCTTGTACAGACAAAATTGAGGTGACAAAAACCGCTGAGGTAACGAGAGAGTTAATCTAAGCAGATCACAGACATTTATAAGAAAAGCATCCCTCTACACAATTTATCATTGCAAAAGCAGAGATGTAGATTTCGACTGTCCTTGGACTGATGATATTCTGCTAAAATCTGCATTCAATTATTTAGCTGGTGCTACAGAAAGTGATTACTCCTTTTACTTGAACAGTAGCATAAAAAACTTGAAGTTATTCTGAGAATTAATTTTCATTTAGGGAACTGTTTTGAGGCCTATGTCCTCATCAAGGCTGGGACTCGTAGCTCTCTGATCCACACAAGTGGTTCTTCCTCTAGCACTGGAAATTGGTCTTTATTAGCACTTCATTTTTGACGAGTACTTTTATTGCCATGAGTAGGGACTATTTATAAGGATAGCACAGTCCAATGTGGACGGCGTTCCCAGGGACGAGGAAGGACCACGTGTCCTGGGGGAGCATCCTGTGCATGCTCCTGGCAGGAGGAGGAGGTAAAGGTCTGGAGAAGGGGAACACACAGGTGTATTCAAGCTAGAGCAACCCAGCTCTCTGCAGGAAATTACCCCCTCCTCTATACTGAGGCAGCTTTAGGCAAAAAGAGCGCAGATAACCAAATACTGGGCCCAGCACTGAGGAAGAGGATTTACTTTCCTCTGTCGCAGACCTGGGTAGTGTCTAACGCCCAGAGAGGAAGACAGTGCTGATGTGTGGGAGGGACGGCATTTTAAGAGCAGGATCTGGTGCAATGGCAGTTACCCAAAGCCATTCCCGCTTGTCTGCTCCAAAACCTCCCTCGAGCTACTGCACAGCTGTGTCAACCCTCTTGTTTATCCATACAGCATGCGCTGGACTACATCTAAACGCCAGGGACTGGGGAGAAGCCCAAGCTAAGTCCTATGAAGTCTTTTAACTAGTATGAGTAATGGCTGGGGACAGGCAATTGCTGTAGTTTAAACAAACCTGTGCAGCAATACTTATGATTTCAGTGGAACGCACTATTCCCCAAATTTCAAAAAAAAAGAAGGAGGAAGATATGGGGAAGTACTCGTGTATTCCTTTACATTTTTATTGTGTTTACAGTATATTGATACTCACTCCAGTGCCCATATCCACTTTCACCTTCATCTCCAGCAGCAATAGCAAAGACACTGTACATCCAATCCTTCTCAAGCATGCACTCTGGAGCTCAACAGTGACTTTTCTTTGCTAAAAGGAGAGAGATTTTTAAACCTCACTATCATTTCATCCATCAAACCACCAAGAAAAACTGAGTAATGGTCAGCTTCAGTTCAATTATTCAGTTAATTCATTTTTGCCATTACAATGACATTGCAATGTGAACTCCAAAATAAAACTTAGAACTCACATTAAATCTCTGAAGTGTATTTTAGCTCTGGCTTAGCTGCTGTTCCATGATAATGAATTAATTTCCTTCCCACATCTAATTCTGCCCAACGCATTCCTGTTTGCCGTCCCTCTCTTACACACGCTCTCTGCTTTTCACAAAAGGAAGAAAAGGCTTTCCTCTCCCTGCTTCCAAAGACCACACAGTGCCAGCCCAGCTCCTGTTGAACAGTTCCTCAAGCTCACCTCACTCCATGGATAGTTTCACTGAGCGCAGTGGGACTACTTGCCCTAAATAAAGCTGGCAGGACCTGGCCCTGAGAGGAAAGATGCAATCAGTCCAAAGACAAAAAACAGGCTGACAGCAACGTCGCAGGGTACAGCTCCGAGAGGCTCCAGCCCAACTTGAGGACAGCCAGAAGCAAGGTGCCAAGTTTCTGTTACGGCTTGGGAGAAGTTTGCGCAAGGTTACTGGAGGATTACGCAGAACTGGAAGGGTGATTTGCTGGCGATAGTCTGCTGGAACAATTTATTGTTATGAGCTAGGGAAATACACCCTGGTTGTCTTTAACAGCAGTACATCACAACCTCTGAAGGCTGTATCATCTTAAAGAAGAAATCCCAATAGCTAAAAATCTGGATGCTGAGAAACGTACCATTCAATTACAAAGTAAATTATATGAGCCTCCTGTGTGTGGTTCTGCTCTCTAAAAGCATTAGCAGCTTCCTACTACTTTATAGCAATGAGAGCAGTTTCTTTACTTAGAGAAGCACAGTAAATCAGAAATAAAAGGTCCTCAAGAAAAATATCTTGGCAGCAGTTCCTAATCTGAGGGGCACAAAAGGAGTTAAAAAACAGCAGAGCATAGCCAACGATTGAGAAATATATTGGTAGGAGAAATTATTCTGGGAGCCAGAGTGGGTCACAGTAAGTTAAACCGTAGACAGTGTTTGTTGTCTGAAATTATTCCAAAAGCAAAATTATTCCAAGAGAGAAGGAGAAATGTCCTTAAATAATCCAAACCAAAAATCAAATATAAAAGCAAGAATATTATTTAGTTGGATTCCAAGGCCATGCAGTCTTGAAGGGATTAACCACTTGCCCAGGTTTTGCTCTCGATTTGTTTCTAAGTACAGAGGCTGGAGAGGAAAGCACTAGAGGAATGCCGGGAATCTCAGGCAGGGCACTAAAATTAAGTTTCTTATTCAGTTACATACTCTGTATGTTTTTAAGTATAGTTGATTTTGCCTCCCAAAATCTGATCCGGATGATACAGAACACATACTATGTTTCAAAGCATACTTGTACAAAGGAAGTCATTGCTTTAACGAAAGCTCCAAGTTAAATATATAAATGCGATTGCAGATTTTAGAATTGGGGTTCACTCTCAGGGCCGCTATACTCTGCAGCAGGCTACTGGTTAGCCTAAGTCTGATTCACCGGGTACCACTTTAGCAATTCCACATACAGGTGTAAACATTAAGGCTGTTAATAATGCCAGAGGACATAATGGTACTTGGTACGTCAGGCCCTTGCGTGTCTGCGTGCTGGGAACAACATACTCACGATGAGGTTGAAGCCAAAAGTAACTTCATAGTTAAAGAAGGAACAAACCATTATCTCTGCTAGTTTAGCAAGAATTTAGCTTTAAGAGATAGTATTACAAAATCTAAATCAGTGGATTTGTTCTTTTCTCATTCTTATCAATGAAAGCTACCAAGCTAGTTACCTATCGCTGCTGCGCTGGGGCCCTCCTGGTGCAAGGCGGCAGAATGCATCAGCGTTTAAAATACCGTACTGAAAGATTTAAGCACTCACGTATTTGACGCGTATATTTTTTTAACCTCTGAAGTAAACACCTTCATATGCATTTTAGAAGCTGTTTCTTTTCAAGGGACTTCTATTGCAGCTGATAAAGTATCATGCACTAAAGGTGGTTTAAAATAACAAAATGTAATTCCCTCTGTACATACAGTAAGTTACATTTCGGGCTTCAGCAGGCTGACACAATTCTTTTCACCCAGAGAGCTTCAAAGGCAAACAATTTTTGCATCTGTAAAGCATCGTTTTTTCCTTCATTTTTATGCTGCCAAGGACTCTTCCAGTCATCCTTCTTTTTCCCAACCATTAGCTATATTTAGAAATAAATACATATGAAATCCAAAAGAACTAATGGATGTGGAAATATCTATCTATGGAAAGTGGCAAGTCTGGAGACCTTCCTCTTGTCCAGTCTATCTGAAGAGCTTAATAAAATTGTCTGAAATTACTCTGCAAATCAGCAGGATCTTTAAGACAAAAAAGGAAAAAAAAAACCAACTTAGTTGAATTCAATGTAGCTCAATTCAGTTTAGTTCGGGATTCCTTTACTTGCTTAGTAGCTATTTCTCAGAATTGACGTGAGAGTTATTACTAAAATATGAGCCAGCTACTCCTCCTACAGGTCAACACATTGAGATCTTTGTTAATCAGAAAGCGGTTCTGGTGTTTCAGAAGGCGGCATTTATTTTTTTTAATGCCCCAGCCCGATTACAGACAGCACAGTATTTCTGGAAGGAAATGAGCATTTTTTGCTAACCCTTGCAGAAGGGGTGAAACTGTAATCTCAATTAAAGATCCTCTAATGCATTTCGTAAGAGTAAGTTCTTTAACCGTAAGGCTTTGGCCAAATTCCAGCTCAGTCTCATTATCTACCTGAAAATTCTCCCATTAAATGAAGATTGATGTATTTGTCTCCTCCCTTAAACTGGTGTGCAGCAGTGGCTTGAACTGCTAAGAGCTTTCTAGGTTTCATCTTCAAATTGGTTCATTTCAGGGTTAGGTTAAGAACATCAACACACTCAGTTGACACAGGACAAATACTGCAATTAGTATTTGTTAAATGTTTCAATAGCCACTTACCAAAGGAAGTATTAAAGTGAAAAGCGTAACTCCACATTGTACCCCTAAAAGAAACAGATGAGATTACGTGCAATAACTTGCTGAGAAATCCACTGACAAGTCGCGGTAGTGGATACAAGTGAAGGCTGAAGATCTAACTGCATGCCACCATGATGCATTCACATGTTTTTCAAATCCACCCCTCGCAAAAACTAAGTTGTTTCTACTTTTTGAACAAGGCAGAAACGTTTGTCAGCCAGTGGCTATACGGACTATAAATTAATTGAATAGTTTTACACCTTTTATTCTTTTGGTTGCAGCATTTACTGGGGATGCTCACTTGGACTGCCCAGAATGACAATGCATGGTTTAAGTGTATTCTCTATACTGTTGACGTAATAGATCTTATGCCACGCGTCTACCCTTTGAGAAAACTTTCAATGAAATATTAGGCATAATTAGAGAGGGTGGGATATGTGCTCAGAGAACAATTCCTTGAAATACTTCTGGCAGTGCAATGCTTGCCTAAGGGCGGGTCACCCCGTACCACAGAAAAACCAAGAAAGAAGTAGAGGAGCAAATCTGCTTGCGAGATGTGCGGTGGCTCAGGTACCAGCATCCCTGGATCTTTATGCATTGTCTGGAAACACCTGCTTTCGAATTACCTTCAGCAGCTGTGCGCTCTCAGCTTCCTACTGGTGCTGGTGCTCCCACATCGGTCATGCACCTCCACCCTTCCTCTCAAAGGGCTCCCTGGGGTCCAAGCACCGACAGTGGCAATCCTTCTACAGTGACCATAGTGTCCCCTAACGCCTCAGGGCACACTGTGTCCTTGAAGCGGGTCCTGCTGTGGGACAAGTGCTCTGGGGGTGGAAGAAGGACAAAAAAAAAAAGAGGGATTGGTGTGGTGGTTTAGGAGAACCCCCAAAATAACATCAACTGTATTAAACGTACAGAATTTTAAATTATGGCATTGCTACACATTTTCTAAAAGATTTTTTGAAAGGATGCATTATACCAGAATCAAGTAGCAATTTCTGTCCCATCAAAATGACTCTTTATGGTGTTTCAAAAGTATTTAGAATCGTTTCTGCTTGCCCCTATGGATTTCACTTCTAACAAATTTTACAAGATTTTTTTCAAAATAAGATGAGGCTGGATAGATTCCTCACAGGCAACAGTCAGCAATGTAAAGCGTCTCTGCATCCCTAACAGTATTCTCAGATAGTGGTTTCAGCATCGTATTTAGCCGAGCTCCGTGTGGATGGTCAGGGAAAGGACAGCTCAGCTGCAGCTGCGCACTTCCACTCCCCTCCTCGTGCTGGCACCGGCACTCAGTTAGGCTCTCTTTCAGTCACACTGGGGAACTGATCCCACTGAAAACTTCTTAAAAAATCTTCTTAGGCGTCATCATGATCCTTCAGTGACTCTTGTTGATAGCAGGAATCACAAAAAGACTGCATAACTGAGGTATTCCACGTACGTATTTGGCACATTTAAGCATAAGCAAAAAAGCATTCTTCTGACCATAATACTGCATGCAGCAATTTCTATATAGTGATGCTTTAGAGAAAACATTTCATACTATCAACGGAAGATATGCCCCAGTTTTACTGATTAATTTAATACTACGACAAGTCATTTAGTGCTTGTATATACCAATGACATGGAAGAAAATGGGAGTTTTGGCAACAAGAGTAAGGGCTAAGTAAATCAGCTAAGGCTACAAAGCCAGTCTGCATCAAACATGGAATTAGAGAGTATTCCCGATCCCCAGTCCCATGCTTAGACCAATACCACCACCCCCCGCCCTGCTTTATTAACAGGCATGCCTAAGAGTCCGGAAACAGCCCGACTGCCACTTCCCAATCAACACTACTGCTTTACAATAGATACCGGTGCTGTCGATGACAGTAGTTTGTGTTCACTGGCAAGCCTTCTGCGAGGAGGTTCAGTTAACAGCCCATGCGCTTGGAAATAAGGGAACACATAGAACGACTTCACCCCAACTGTCGGCTTGGCTGTATGCGCAGCAGATGGTGAAGGCTGAACGGTTAGCGCTGGTGCGTAGCCTGCTGGCCTGGCTTGCGTACTCCAAAGTGTTTTATACTGTCTTGGAAAACTGCAACAAGCTTGCGCGATGATTTGCCGCTGAGACTCACTTAGATGTAGCTGTGTTTTCATGACCGTTAGCCAAGCTGACTGATTTGGAGCTTTTTTAAAATAGCTGATTAAATGGCTTTTCTTTTTCCTGCCTCTTTTAAAAAAGAAATATATAAATATGAATGATTTCTACGTTCTGTATCTCCCTGATTTCCTAAGAATGCCAGACATTTTCTGGTGAAGGTGTTAATTAGCAAAGGCTTGTGTGACCGACATTTTCGTCTACTGGTACTTTAGGTCTCTGCACAGGCAGATGAAAATGCTGTGGTACCACGGAAAATGTGTACTTTAATAAACAAATGGGGTACAAATCTGGTCTCCTGTGGTGTGCTTGAGCCTGCTCCCTTTCCGAACTGCTGAACTGCTGCAACAAGAAGTGATACGACAGGCTGTAACTTAAGCTTTGGTTACTGACTGATTATCTTTTATACTCTTATTCATTAATTTATAAAGCCAAGTTGGCCTGGTATTCTGAATTTCTGTTTCCAATTAATCTTTAATTGTAACCTGTAATTGAACTATCTTCATCACAGTTCTTGAAACCAGGACTTTCTCAACCAGGAATGAAAGATGATTTGAAGTTTTTATATTTCACACTAGCAAAATTAAAAGTAGAATGTCATTTTTGCATAAGGCAATGAAATAATACAAAAGGCTATGAGAGGAGATTTTATTCTGCCTCTAAAATATACATATTAGTTTAACATGATCTTACACAATTTGACAAGAGGATTTTCATTATTAATAAGATGACATGTAAGGCTTCTAATTAAGTGGAAAACAAACCAGTGTAAACTACGCTCAGAACACACAAACCTATTAGGTTTTGATTTTAATAATAAATCATTTATCCAAAGCCCAGCTTTACATGCTCTTACTTGGTAAGAGTTTATTTCATTTCTGCATTTTTTGCTTCCTTCTATCCTTACTATCCTTAAAGCTGATACAACAGCAAATTTGTCTTTTCGAATCCCTATGCTGAAATGTAGCTACTCAAACTGATCAGCAGGTAACAAAATGCCTCAGTAACGGTCTCATTAATTTTGAGGAAGTAGAGTAATTTACGAGTCAAATGAAACGCCTGATACGAATCAAATCTTAAATGAGAACTGCACTGCTGGACTGTAAAAACAAAAATACTAGAGAAAGAAAATGCATGCTACAAAGTTCAGCAGGAAAAATGCTAAATAGCCCTTACCCACAGGATTTTTTGGGAACAAGTCACTAGTTACTTCAAAGCAACTTTAAATACTATCTAATGTGGAATTTGCCACATGAACTATTCAGAGAAAACCTTTGACAGATAAAGTTATATCTGCATACAAGTGATGTAGCTTGGCTCTACCTGTCTGAAGCAATTACTGTTGCACAACAAACTACTTAGCAACCAGGAGCGTTACACGCAATTCTGCTCAGCTACATGCATGAAACACGGGTGACTGAAAGGGGCCACACATGCAGCCCAAAGCTGCATTTGGTTCACAGGTGTACATTTTTTTTTTTTGCGATCTTTGAGTAGAAAATGGCTGTTTATAAATGGTGAACAACTATCACCGTACAGACAACACATCTATTGCACTTATTTTGCCATGTTTTCACAGCTTCATAAATCCTCAGTTTTTAAACAAGTATCTAGTAGTTCATATTATCATCTTTTAATAGATCTCCTATAATCTGGAGACAAATATTTGTGTGGGGTTTTTGTCTTTTTTTGTTTGTTTGGTTTGTTTTTCTTCTACTAGACAAGGGTTCCAAATGCCTTGTGACATCTTCTAAAGAATATGGACACAACATAAGTGCTCCTCCTGAAGCTTCTCAAGTACCAAATATGTACCAGTCTCCATATAGAATGACAAGTTATTTTTAAGCCTTTTGAAAATGCCAGCCTTAACAGCAGCAAGTACCATGTCATCTTATTTGTAGAAGTCCTAAGATTTGCACAGATGAGGAGGATGGGTGCAGATGATCAGGATCATAGAGCAAAGAAACGCACTCCTCTCTCCACTTTCACCTGGTAAACATCACTGGGCTATGCTCCTTTCATCTGCAGAAATGGGAAGAAACGATAGAACCTTCTTACACTAAGTATTCCTACCTCTAGGATAGGAAAAAATGCTTTATTTGTTGTAATAATTCTTTTTTTCAGTAGTATGTATTAAAACATACACATATCCAGGCACATCCTAAAGCAGAGCTGCCATGAGAGCCCGGAAAGCTTTTTTTCTAAACACATACAACAAAAATCATTAGAGNAAAAATCATTAGAGGCTAGTATACAAGATCTAAGCTGGGTCGCAGTAAAATTATAACTGTTACTCACGAAAAGTGTTCTTTCATTTTTAAATAAAACCTCAATTATTTCAGCCTACTTATTCCTTAGAAAGTGGAAGTTCAGCATATATATTTTAGATGAGATCTTTTCTGAGAAATATACGTGGGACAAAGAAGCAGAGGGAATCGCAGATGACCCCAGAAGAAAACCGTATAAAGTCAATCAGAATGATCACCTGAGTGTGTCTTTATTTGCCAGCATACACATCGTATTTATCAGAACGTTATCGCACCAGTTAATTTAAAGTTCTCTAAGTAGAAGATCCGTGACATCAACAAAGACTGTGAGGAATAGAAAGGGAACTGCAGAAACTTAGTAAATTTGGAAACGGAGCCAAAAAAGCATGTAAGGACTAGGATTAGTTAGCTGGCCAAAATTAGAAAAGCTTTTCTTCTCTTGAATGGAGACAGCAGTTCAAATGGTTGACCAAGTGTTACTATCTTCTGAACAGTGAAGTCTATTACAGTTGTTTACCACCTAATGAACTCCAAAGGAAAGTGACAACAACCAGTTTTAAAAGTGATTTTACCTTTTTTTTTTCTTCAAATACTTCCCAGCAATTAAGTTCACATGCAAAAAGCTGATTCCACGTACAGAAAATACCTTGAAATAACCAAAGGGTACCCATTCCAGTCCTCATATTGACAAAAATACATTTCACAGAGGTAATCAGTACAAATAGAGAGAGCAAACAAAATACAAATCCACAGGTGCAAAGCTTCAGATACGCAAAAATGACTGTTTTAATGTTGTGACAGATCCATGGTTTGAAAATATACTACAGCAAGTTTTAATCAAACTAACATGGGATTAAAGTTACCTGTGCTGTACAGGTAAATACAACTAAAAACAGCTGGTGGCATTCTGCCTCTCCCCAAAATCAGAAGAGTAATGGGATGCGTATGCTGAAAGTCC